>JBAMBL010002625.1:0-106699 GCA_037043405.1 Drosophila subquinaria
GGTCAGGGCTGAATGATAGTGGGCTCAAGTAAATTTGAAACAAAAACTACAAAATAATTACATTGAAATTTGTGGTAAAAGTTAAATTTAACATTATTACCAAATTGAATGTGTGCTAAAATTTTAAAAAATTAAATAAAAGGCAGTCGATTTTTATGATTTGTCTGTTCGAAAATTAAAATCTTTGACCTTTCAGAACCACAACTAATTTTATATCCTAATCGACATACAAATTTCCGACTTGTCCAAAACAGTTGGAAATATGGGTTTTAATATTTGGCATTTTTAGAGAAGAGTAGTTTAAATGTAAAACAAGTTTACAGCTTCAAATTCACTTTTGATTAACTTAAAACTTTATCTTATTTAACTAGTATGTACTTCACATACACTTGTAGACTACAAGTTCTATAGTTGAAGTTTTCGTTTATGCTTATAATTGAAATTGTTTGCTTTGTAAATGTGTGTGTGTATTCAATGTGATGATTCAATCGATTCACTTGTTATTCAAATATGCAGATGCCTTCGGCTACCTCCCCATGGCATTATTTGTACATCTGTTTTATTCCCAAAGCACACTCACACACACACACGTAATAACTTTCTGAGTATATGTATATTTATACTATTTTAATTTACAAGCTCATTGACTGCCAGGTAAAGCATGTTTCAAATATTTTATTGGCATATTTATCTAATTGCTCATCAATTTCTTGACTTGCGGCTCAAGGAGCAACATAGATACTACATATTTCATGTGGGAGTCAAAGAAAACATTTAGGGCGGGGGAGGCGTGTCATACATTTCGCATTGATTGTTTTCAATGCCGCACAACAAATGTGCCTGTCAAAAATTAATCACTTGCACTTAGTAGAAAACACCCACACCCACATACACGCACACATATAGACACAAAGACAATGGCTGCTACACGCATTTATAATTGAATTTGGCTTTTGTTATTGCTTCTGCTGCTGCTGTTGTTGTTGTTGTTGTTGTTTTGACGCTGTCTGTCCAAGTTGGCAGGTCGACAATCGATGGCCAATGCGACTGGCAGCAGGCAACTGGCAGCCGCCTGAAAGCACGCAATTTATTTTCATTTCTCTAATAGACTTATTTAGACAGACACACACACACACACACACGCACACACTCACACACACACATTAAGAGCGGATGCGAGCGAGACAAACTGAAATAAGCTGCCTGCCAATACGCGTGTGTGTTTCGTGATAAATTATTTGTAATTTATTAATTTATTTATTAATTTCGCCGTCTGTTTTGTTTTTGTCTGTCTGACTTCACTCTCCCTCTCTCTCTCTCACTCTTTGTAAACTTCTTTATGCGCTTATTTGAACATATTTGAACTCTTGTCACGATATGCCCAGACTATGAGCTGACTCGTAAGCCAATTTCTACCTAAAGTTCCAACCTTATTATTTAATAAATTTTCTAAATTGAGTGCGAATCGAACTGAAATTCTTCAATATCTTGTTGTAACTATATCTTATTTGAATTGACAACAGTAAATTATATATACCAGATCAAATCTGTTTCAAATTCTATTTGAATAAAATTAAAAAAAAACTTATATTATTTGTATTTAAAAATATATAATATGATATTAAAAATTAGTAATATAATGTCTATATTTATTTTCTTAGTCATGAAATTTCAAATGTACATTTAATTTCCTATTTGTCTTTGAAATAAAAGAGTATGCAAGAATATCATCTTTTCTAGGAAACTTTCTTGTTTTTCTCCGATTCCTTTGCAGCTCATTTAACTTTCTGCCTTATTGTATGTATTTAATTTTTTTTTTTTTGCGTTTTTGTTTTTGGGCCTCATTAACAAGGTCAGCAACAATGTGAAGGTGTTTATGGCTTTCGCTGTCTAAACTTGTCTTTTGTTTCATTTTTATGCCTTGGCTGAAGGCGTTTAATAGCTGACTCGCATGCGAGTCGCAAGTTGTCGGGTCTAGTGTTGACAATACAAATGGATTTCCAATGATTTATTATTGCATTAGAGCGCATTAGACGCCCTGCAAAAAAAAAAAAGAAGGAAGTCGACGAAAAAGAAAGAAAGTCAGCAGAGTCAAGATTACTTAAGTGTTTTGTGGAACGCATCGCTTACAGTCCACACTAGGGATGAGTATCGATATTTTTTTAAATCAGTTAATCTTTGTATATGAAGGAGTTATAAATAAAGTTTAAACGCAGATTTGTTAATTAATGTTTAAAATTATTTACTTTGTCTTTTATATATGTATATTAGAGCTGGATTGAGCAATAAAAACTAAACATAGTTAAAAATGTAGTCAAATATGCTGTGAGTAGGTTGAATTAGTTTGGAATATGATATATCGAAAAGTATTTTTATAGCTTTTTCTCTCCTGTTGTGAAACTAAAGTAGGCACATTTTGAACAAAAGTTTGTCAAGCTAAAAATTTACAAATTCTTTGTGTATAACCTTTCAAATAAGCTACATAGTTTGACTCTTTTTTAGGAGATTTTTGCTCGTTAAGAATGTAATACTTAAATTGATATTTTTGCTGCTTTTCGTTGTTATAATAGTATTTGATGAAGATAGTTAATTAATTAGGATGCTTATTTTTTTCTCATATCACTAGAAATGCCCTTGATCGGTTCAATACGTTCGTTATCTTTAGCTTTTTAATATGGACCCGATACTTTTTTGTTAGCCGATTTCCATCCCTAGGCCACATGCTGTGTGTGTGTGTGTGTGTATGCCTGTGTCCAGGCATTTGTTTCTAGCCGGGCTCAGTGTGCAGTCAGTGGAAATGCATAAAAATGAGTCATAAGTTTAAAAATTTATAAAATGCGCCAGCGCATAACTGCCAGCAGCAGAAGCAGACATCCCCAGCAATAGTAGTGGCAACTGGCAGGAAAAGGGGGCGTGGCTGCTGTATGCCATTTGCTACATTTCTTGTTACATTTTACTGGCAGTCAGCAGGCAGCAGGCAGCATTATCAAATGTCTACGACAAGAAAAATTAAATTAAATTGTAGTGAGTCTCTGCCAGAGACATAGAGAACGACAAGCAGTAGTGCAAGAGTGTGTAAGAGAGAGAGAGAGAGTCTGTGAGATAGGGAAGTGGGAGTCAGGCTGAAAAGTAGAAGAATAAGAATACGAAAAAGTGAGCGTGCTATATGTTAAAATAGTCTTCGACAGGCCATGGTCTGGACAGCGAAATTGAAACTCCAGCATCTAAGACGACCATCTTCCGGGGCCGCCTTCGTAATGCAAACTTAATAAGATGTACGTTAGCTCCCTTTTCCCCTAACCCCCTTACACCTTCTGTTCCTCTGCCCATCTCCATTACTGTGACTGTCTGTCTATGTGTCTGACTGTGCTGCATGTCGTCTGTCAGTGGATACACATGCAACTATCACGACTGCACTGACAGTTGGACAAACAGACAAACCATCTACTTCTACAATCCTGTTCGTCAGTTTGTCCGTCAGTTTATCTCTGTCGCCGTATCGTTGCTTGGCAAAAACCGGCGGACAGCTCGAATAGTCAGCAAATTGTTGCCATATAACTGTAATCAGCAAACATTTTATGCTTTATACTCTACTGCATTTTGTATTAGCACTGATGTGGTTCCCCCCTCTCTCTCTCTGACTGTGGTATACCAATGCACTGCCGGTTAACAGACGAATGTCGTCTAGTCTAAGCATTTAACAGATTAGAATTCATCAAAAACTGACATCAAGAATATGGGTTTCTTATAATATTACTAAGACTACTATAATTTAATCTATAGAATTGTAATAAACATATGGAATACTGTATTGACAATGTGCGCAGCTCGTTCTATACCTGTAATCTGACAATATATATTATAAACTATTTTTTTTGTGAAATCTTTTTTCGAGTTTATATATGGCTAAATAATTAATAAAAAAATATTATATTATATATTATACACTACTGGCCAAAATAATATGAAAATGACGAATAAGTGCCTTTTAAGCAATTTTCAAAGAATTATAAAATATACAAGGAAGAGATTTTTAAAATTTTTTTTCGCAGTCACTCCTAGATTTTTTTGAAGAATTTTTTAGCATCAAAACATTTTTTTTACAAAATTGAGGAAAAAAGTTGAAAAAGTAGACATTTAAATAAATTCGAAATTTTCAATGGGTACTTAATGGGTTAACGAAAGTTTTGCATCATTCAAACGGAATTTAAACGACCTTTCCAAATCAATTTTTTTGTACTGTGAAGACATGACTTACAATAGCTTGTATAGTGAAAAAAAGAGTGTACCTTTTATTTTGGCCAGTAGTGTATGTATACATATTCTTTTGTAAATTACATACAATTTGTCTCGACTATGTTGGGTAAAAATGTCAACCTTTTAGCTCTTACCGTTTTGTCTCTGCTTGCATTGCGTTGATTGCATATTATTTGACTTATTTTAAATACCGCATGTTTATGATTGAATATTGTTTATCGAACTTTTGTTAGCAAATTTAATAATTTAAAAACATAAGTTCAGTTAAAATATAAAAATATATTTCTCTACCCGCTAAACTGAAACTCTTCCCTTCTAATTCATTTTACTTGTGTAACCAGCTTGTCAATTTTCAATTATTGAGATTCAACCAGCCTACTATCTATTAAATTGTCTCATTACCAAACACTTTGGTAGCACTTTTAGTCCATTCACCGGGCTCTTCTTTTAAAATCAATTGTTTGTCAGTGCTGAGTGTTGAGTACGATGTATGATATACACAATGAGAACTGCTAAGAGCGACAGCAATTAGGCAAACGTTGGCCCTTCATTAGGCTGATCAATGGACTGCTTGATGTCACTTGTACACAAGCAGGCAGCATTCACATATGTGACATCTACATGCGATACACACACACACACACACACACACACTCATAGTATGTATATGTAGTGCACTTGATTGTATGCCACATCCTTTTTGCCAACAGGAAGTGTTGACTGGCCACAAATTTGCCGGCGTCTTGTGGATAAAACTTTGTTATATCTTCATTCTTCTTCATTTTTTTTTTCCTACATTCTTTTCTCATTTTTTCTATTTTTTTTTCTTTTGCTTTGTGAATGCCGCTGGCACTTGCGGCTTTATTGTTGGTATTGTCTAACATCTTCAGCAAGTTGCCATTTTCCGGCTGCTGCCACTAAAAAACGGTTATTTACTCTGCTTGTAGTTGCCGTAGGCGCAGTTTCCTTGGCTTGTCGCACTCCTCTTATCCTTATTTCCTCTCTCAGATTGTTCCACTGCCTGTGTGTGTGTGCCTACTTAACACAATAAACACTCAATTTTCAAGCATGTTTTGTTTGAAATTTGGCTTCGCTACGAGTACTTCCACTGCTGGTTTGAAACTTTGCTAAGCAGTCACGCAATTGTTTACTTTGGTTGTGTGGAGAGGAAGGGGAAGGGGACAGGGGGACAGACCAAGTCGAGGCCTATAATAAATACATTTAACGTTTCGACAATTGTTGACTGCTGGTGTTTTGATTTGTTTTCAATTGCTTGCTACAAAAGTTTTCTGCATAATTTCCAAAAATTGACACCAAGTTTAACCAGCAATGAATGAGACAATCTTTAGTGTGTTTCCACTAGATTGCATCCAGTTGAAGTTGCTTGAACTAAAAGGGGAGAGAGACATATTAATGACAAAAAGTTTTAAATTATAAATTGTGCAATTAATGTTAGCTCTGTTTAAAGTATATCCATTACTTCTGAGTTGAGTAAAAAATAAAAAACGTTTCTTTTTATCCCGAAATCAAGGACAAATACTTATTTCTTCTGTATTTTTTGAGTTGCAAAATTTGCAGTAATTTTTACAAAACTAATATGAATTTAAATTGAGTAAAGGGTAGAGTTCCTTTTTGTATAAAATTCACTTGAAAATATTCACAAAATTTTCCATTGTAAACGAGCTGTTGCTATTTTATTAATGTAACGAGGTAGCACTGGTCAATTGCTGCAAGTTGGCATCCCTAACACTATCGCTTGGTATGCCATCCCTAACAGAAGAAGAAGAACAACACTCTCTCGGTGAAGCTGCAGCAGTAAAGTTGTCTTAAGTTGAAAGTTGCTAAACGTTGTTAATTTAACTATTGAAAGTTCGCTAAAGTCATTTTCTATTTTGTCAAGATCACATTCATTTTCAAATCGCTCGAATATTACCATTATTATTATTATTTTACTTTTATGATTTATATTGAATACACAAATAAATCTTACATTAATTTGAATTGTAATTTATAGAAATTTATTGTTGGAAACGCCTTAAGTATGCTTTTTATAAATAAGAATCCATACTGCAGTCATCTTAGATGTTTAAATAATTTAGCAATAACAACAAGTTGATGCAAATGCCTCAGCATAAGCAAGAAGAAAGCTAATGCTAATGTGCTTCCAGTGGAAAAATGCCATTTTGACGAACTCGGACGCGAAACGTAGCAAGTAGCAAGAGGCAAG
Source organism: Drosophila subquinaria (assembly GCA_037043405.1). Lineage (NCBI taxonomy): Eukaryota > Metazoa > Arthropoda > Insecta > Diptera > Drosophilidae > Drosophila > Drosophila subquinaria. The sequence goes on from JBAMBL010002625.1 coordinate 6,485, forward strand.
TGGAAAATGTCGATCCTTGGACTGACCGCGTGCAACAAAAAACTGGTGGATGAAGAAAAGAAAAGGGCACCTCTTATCAATCTTAAAAATGCATGAATAATTAAAATATGCAAATTTGCCTGTGGCCAGTTCCTGAGTATCCTTAAAGGCAACCAAAAGACCGAAAGGCAAGCGCAAAAGTCTCTTAAAGAGAACTTTATGTTGTTGTTGTTGTTGCCTTACGCTTTTGGCGTCTGTAAAATGTTTGCTATGCCAACACGATGGCAACATACACACAAATACATACAGAAAAAACCCCCCCTCTCAGGTCTCCTTTCCCCAAGGCATTGGATAAACAGCAAATTTATCAGGAGGGAAAAACTGAACTGAGAGAAAAACTCGGCGTGAAAATGCGCCTTTGAAAGTGACTCAATAATGCAAACACCTGGCACCTGTGTGTGTATGAGCTTTATAGCTGCCACCACTCCTTATCGTTTCTTTTAATGTCTGTGTGTGTGTATGTGAGGGTAAGGTTGTGTGTGTGTGGGGGTCAGTGGCATCTAAAAGCAGACAACATGCAAATAAAGCGCTTTATGTGACGTTGCTTTTGTGCCACCTAATGATGTTTATCACACTCAAGACATTGCCAGTCTATTGAGAAGAAATGTATGCGTGTATGTGTGTGTTTTTTTTGGGGTGTGTGACAAGGTGTGCGTATTGCTGAAAGCAATGCAAACTGTGGCCAGGTGCTCGACTCTACTTTGCCTTTATTAGCTAATTCATTAAAATAGCTGTCGCTTAAAACTCACAGCACAACGTGCTGCTGTCGCTGCTCAACATTGTTGGCACATTTTCCAACACTTTCGCAGCAGTCAGCAGCACCAACAGCACCACCAACTAGATAGCAGCAGCTTAATTGAAATGCATGAAAAGCCACATGAATTTGGCAGTCAACGACAGCAGCAATAGCAACAGCAGCATCCACGGGCTGCATCTCCCAGTGCTGCTTGGCTTTATAATAAATGCACACACACGCACACACACACACACACACAGATACGCACTGACGCGTTGCATTGGTCAGCGATGCGTTTGCCCTCCCCCTCTTTCCCGTCGACACCTCTCGTAACGCTGTAAATGAAGTGCTCGCCAGTTTGGCATGCTCGGAGTTTTGCACTGTCCTCTGTTTTTAGAATTTTTCATTGCATTTTCAAATTGGCAACGCATAGGCAACAACAACAACAACAATGACAACAGCAACAATGTGGCCATTGGGAGCCACTAAAACAACAGCAACAACAATGACAATGACAACGACAACGACAACAAACATCAACATCAAAATCAACAACTTTTAGTCTTTAACTGAAATGTCGTCTGCCACCACTGAAAGTGACCCTGCTGCATATTTTTGGTTAAGAACAATGCCAAATATTTGCCACCGGATTATGCATTAAATATGCTCCAAGTGCGATACGAAAAACCGCTTCAAATTTAAATAAAACTTTGTGCAAAAATTATACAAATAACTTTTACTAAGCTCTCTAGAGTTACATAGAATAATTAACTAACCGCTAACTTTACTATGAAACTTTGCGTTCAAGTTTTGAGAGGAAAGAAGTCTAACAGCGAGAGTATCTGCTTTCATAATTTTTGGACACATCTTTTACCTTGAATTGTCATTTGATTTTATAAAATTTTGAAAAAATTCGCTTGATTATCGTAAATACTCAAAAAAAAGAGCTGAATTCTATCATGGTACCATACAAATTTTAATTAGAATCTTGAATTTTGTGATATAAAACTAATGACTGTTTCTTCAATCTTTTATTTTTATAATATTACAACTAATTTCTTTACTTTTACATACTCGTATGTCAATAATTCTCAGAGAAAGTGTTGCATATCTCAGGGCGCAGAATTTGAACAACATTTCACATATAATTCCCAACGTGTTAAAGTAACTGTTGTATGGTAACCCAAGCAGTAATCTGAGTTAAGCATACTTACCTGGCGTAGAGGTTAACCGTGATCATCAAGGCGGTTCCTTCGGAGTGAGACTTGGCCATTGCACTATTCGGTTGAGTTGACCTCTGCGATTATTCCTAATGTGAATAACTCGTGCGTACAATTTTTGGTAGCCGGGAATGGCGTTCGCGCCGTCCCGACATTAAATAATACATGTGATAAACAAATATAAAAACGGAGCAGAAAACAACGTAGAAAATTCCTAAAGATATGAAACCTTAAAAATTAAGACAAATTCTGTTCTTCTGTTTCAAAATAGGAAGTTTATTTAAATTTGGAATATTGATTTATTCTGGAAAAATTACATAAGAGAAAATTTTACGGAAGGTAAAGCTATCGCATTTAATACTACAAAAATTAAAATAGAATTTTCATCAATTTCGGAAATCCTTAAAAATTAAATGTACAGGGTACAAAAAACCATTGTATATTAAATGTTTTTTATTTGATGTAAAACATGTAAAGGTTTTTTGTCGGTAGTACCAATAAACGGGCATAATATAACTTCGCAGTTTATGTTGGTTTAAGCTTCTGCAAAAACAACAAAAAAATCGTAATATTCTTTAGCTGTGAAAAATCTGTAGCTCTCGAAGCGTTACGTTATTCTCGTATTTACACTGAGCTTTGTATTCGGTACTCTGTTTGTTTGTCAGTTCGTCTATTTGTCATATTCTCTTTTATCCCACAACAAGCACGGAACGTAACCACACACATAGCCACACACATACACTCATGCATACACATACACATACACATACGCATACAATACTCTCGCTAAGCAAGCAGAATACACTTTTCTGCATTTGTTTAATAAAAAGTTTTATTTGTTAATTTTTGGCACAGTTTTGTTGTTGGAAGCGAAGAAGTGATGCTGCAACAATAAATAAAGCACCCAAAAACCAAGCAAACGGTGGGGAGAAACGGAGGGGGAAAACATGGGCATAGATGCAGCCGAAATATGGCTGAAAATGTCAGTAGACTGGAAGGATAAAAAGGACGTTGAGAGGCGGCAACGGCAGCGTCAAATGTCAACATCAATGTTGTTGTTTTTCTTGTTTTGCATTTATGCATATGTGTCTCTATATACATGTATGTATAAACTTATGTGTGTATGTATGTGTGAACACATTATAATGCATACATATGCAGTTGCGTTTTTTGTCTCTCAGTTAAAAATTTTAATTTCACGCTGAAAAACACAAACAAAGGCACAACAAACCGACTGATAGTAAGACAGACGTCAGACAGACTGTCGGATGAGGGGTTTGGAAAGCAGGGCAAGCAGGGAGAAAAGCAGCTAACTCCAGGGCGGATTATTGTAGTTGTTGCCACTGTTAAATGTTTTAGCGAAATGCACAAATGAAAAAAACAAAAAACAAGTCAAAGAATGCAACTAAGATAAACAAGAACCTCAACGACTTTAAAATGCGCTTTACTTACTAAATTAAGTAGGGAAAATTTGTGTATATTGATAAATTCTTAATTATTTTTATATATTTAAAAAAATATATATACACCCAGGGAAATAAATATTTGTTGATGCAGTTATTAAAAAAAAAAATACCTATAACAAAAAAGATTCGATGCAAATTTCTTAAAAATATTTATCATTTAAATTCCGTTTGAATGACACACAAATTTCCCATTAAGTACTCATGGAAAATTTAGAATTTTTGTAAAAGTGTTTTTTTCTACTCTTTTCCTCGAGTTTTTGAAAAAAAAAAATGTTTTAATGCAAAAATATTCTTCAAACAATTCTAAGAGTGAAAAGATTTCAAAAATCTCTTCGCTAGTATTATTTATGATTTTTTTGAAGATTGATAAAATGGCACTTTTTGTATGAAAAAGAGGAAAAATGGGTTAATAAAGTCATTTTTAGCAAATTTTTAAAAAATCATTAAAAATACTAGCGTAGAGAATTTTTAAATTTTTTTTGGCACTCACTCTTAAAATAGTTTGAAGAATTTTTCTGCATGAAAACATTTTTTTTTAAAATCAAGGTAAAGTAGAGAAAAAAACTTTTACAAAAACTCTAAATTTTCTATGGGTACACTTAATGGGTTAAAGAAATTTTTGTGTCTTTCAAACGGAATTTAAATGATGAGATTATTGTAAGAAATCTGCATCAAATCTTGTTTGTTAAAGGTATATTTTTTTTGAATAACTTTATCCACATATACTTATTTCCCTGGGGTATTATTTAAAAAATTAAAAGATGTTGTGGTCTTTTTCAAAATGTGATAGACGTAGCATTGCTTCTCTTAATTAACTGATTGTTTAACTTCATTTAGTTTGCATCTTAACGGCACATTGTCTTTCTGCTTTGCATGCAAAGTCAAAGACAAACGTTATCAAATAGTGAAAATACCTCTGCTCTGGAAGGGGGTGACAGATAAAGGAGGGGAATAGGTTAACGTGGGAGTGGAAACAGCATCCGGCAGATGTGCAATGGCAGCTGCTGGAGCTGCAATTGGAACTGGAGTTGTGTGTGTTGGGATGTGGGAGCTGGGAGTTGGGAGATTTGAATGCTGGATTTAATTGGAAAATGTAAATGAGCTTTGTTCATTTGAAAGATGCAGTCGAGAGCAGCCGCCACTTGGCTGCAAGTTGCGGATTTGCTTTAAACCGGCCACACTTACACACTCTCACACATTATAACAATGCGAATCCGAATGCGACTCCAACTGCGACGGCGACTGCGAATGCCAAGCCCTTAAAGTGTGTCACAAAAGAAAATTGTCACAAGTAAAAATGCTGACCCCGCACACGCATATATATTTATATATATATGTGTGTGTGTGTAGTGCACGCCATTGTTTGACTTACAAAATGGCGTAGAAAGCGGCAACAAAGGCAACTGTGCAACGTTTTAAAAAACGGCAACTTCCGTTTATAAAAGCGTCATGTAAAACAATACTTTATGCGAGTCTGCGTGGGTGTGTGCATATATACATACATACATGTATGTATGCATGTGTGAGCGTATATGCATATTTGTGGCATATGGCTTACCCCTTCCAGAATCGTTCTTTTCATATTTTATATTCCATACCCCTTTAAAAAATTTTAACACGCCACATACATATTTTTGTTGTTGTTGATTCGGTTTTTGTTTTTTTATTTTTATTCTCTATGCAACATTATTTTGAAACCCATTTTGTTGTTGCTGCTCCTACTGCTGTTTTTTTTAAACATTTTTGCGACTTTTCTTTATGCATTGCAGGCGATAAAACACCCGCAGGATTTCCGGTTATAACGCAGGGTCCAGGCACACGCGTCATCGAAGTGGGTCACACGGTCCAAATGCAATGCAAAGCCATTGGTAATCCCACACCCAACATCTATTGGATCAAGAATCAGACAAAGGTGGACATGACCAATCCCAGATATGTCATAAATAACGGTAAGTTAAATTAAACAATTAAATAAGAAATTAATTAAAGCTACGAACGCTTCCATTATTATTATTATTCAATTAAAATTCTACTCATTGATTTCGATTTTACTTAAGAGTTTCTCTTGTAATATGTTTATAAGTCACCCAATTTCGTTTTTCTGAACAGTCAAAAATTTACTATTACTTAATGTAATCAGTCAGACATTTTCATTTATTATTTATTTTTAATGCAAACAAAATATCGTCTTTTATCTCTCAAGTAAATTTGCACAAAGTTTCAAGTTATAATAGGACAGTTTTCTGCCTACATCCCAAGCTCAATAAATGCTTTCTTTAGTCCGTTATACGCTTAACCTTTTCAGCCTGACAGTCACGAAATCAAAGGTATAATCAGTAATCCAAAAATATATCATTTCAATTCGCAGACAGTCATATCTTTTACATTTCAAAGTTATTGTTTTACATGTCTCCCTTTTTTGTTCTCCCTGCCAAATACGAAGTATATTAACAACCATTTTATCCGTTTCTTTGATGTTTATCATTGCGAATATTTTCTTATCATTCAGCCAAGAAACCCGTTGCCAGGGTGTTTACCAAATAGTTCTGCCTGCCATTTTGCTGAGCAGCAACTTCATTTATTAAAATTCTAGTCTTTGACGCTACCTTTTTGGGTATTTTTTGTTCACTTTTATTTTTAGTATTTTGCGCTTACGCTCATTTGAATTTCTTAGGAGGAGTTTACTTATGCTTCGACGCATTTTGTGTTACAAGTTTTTCGGCGCTTAGTTAACGTTTGACTTTTGCCAGCTGCTCGGCTTGGCTCTGCTCGGCCCTTTTCCGCTGTCCTTTTTCCATCCGCGCGCCCATCTCATGAACAGTATTGCCAACTCTTCGGGACATGAAAAAGCCAAAATAAACTTTAAAAAAAGCAGAAAATAGCTAAAAAAAATTTGTTGATAGCTAAAAAAAACGCTAGAGTAAAGAAACGATATTTTTATTGATTTAAGCCAGTGTTTTTTGAATATTTTGATGCAAAAAAATGCAAAAGGTAATGCAAAAAAAATTTGATAAGTCTCTTCAATAATATTTTTTATGACTTTTTAAAATTTAGTAAAAATTACTATTTTAACACCTTTTTCCTCCTTCTCATACAAAAAGTGTTTTTTTTAGCAATTTTCAAAAAATCATAAAAAATACTAGCGAAGATATTTTTCAAATTTTTTACAATCAGTCTTAGAATTGTTTTAAGAATTTTTTTGCATCAAAATATTTTTTGTTTGGGACCGAGGAAAAAAGTTAAAAAATACACTTTTACAAAAAAAACTAAAAATTTTTCATGGGTACTTAATGGGTTTAGGAAATTTTTGCACCATTCAAACGGAATTAAAATGAATAGATGATAAAATTAAGATACCAAATTGACAAAGTTAGGGGGTATGAAAACATTAGTGGACCACTGTATATATTTTACGCATTTTCATGATTTCATAGTTAAAAACGACAAAATTTAATGCTCTTTTGGCCTATCGATGTTTTTGTGCCATTTAAATGGAAAAAATACTACAAAGGGTTTAAGTGCGGCATCGTAAAATATAAAAATACATGAAGTTACCAGATGTATTCAAAAAGCTAAAATTATTTTTGAAGTAGCTAAAATTCCCGCTATTCGCTGTTTTACAATTTATCCCGCATTTGCCAGTTGCAACCCACTAAATCTGTCGGGGAAGTAGCTAAATTGGCAACACTGCTCATGAAACATCTGCGAGGCCTGACAAATGGCAAAGTTGGTCCGTTGAAAATGGCGATTGCTCGCACACGCACACACCTTTTTAGTTCCTGGGCAGCTGCGGCTGCTGCCTGTTTTATGAGCCAGCTAGTTGAGATCTTATTAGGTAGAAACTTTACAAATGTCAACAGAATGTCGCCCAGGTCCTTTAATCAAGCGCCTCTTTTCCTTAAGAACCTTGTCCAGGGGTTTGGGTTTCAGTTTTTGGGCCAACTCTAATTACGGAAAATATGCTCGATGATGATGATGATGATGATGATGATTACGATGTCATTAACGCTGACATGAGGCACATCAAACGTTGCCATTTGAAAACTAACAAAGCCGTCAACAAACCGACAGGACGCGGCGCGATGTCGACGCGATGTGACGCGACGGTGCGACGGTCATTAGAAGCACAAATATTGACATTAATATTGACATTAATATGCATTAAAAGAGTCCTTTTAAAATGACATCAATGGCCGCGTTGACAACACCAGAACCGACAGAACGACTGAGCGACAGACCAACAGACCAAACGACAGCAACAGCCGCGATAACAATGATTATATTTGCGTTGTCTATGGGGAATTGTATCCAAATAGAGGGAGTTTGGGCACAGTGGGACATCCAGTCATGTTCCACCAACGCGTTTCAATTGCATATGGCAGTGACAGGAGCACCCGATGAAGCCCAGAACAATGCCTGCCCGCCTGACATGACCATGTTACAATGGTCGCCACAGCCGGAAGCCAGGTCTGGAGATGGGTCGGGCCTGGTCAGAACGCTTTAACAGCTCGCAACGTGTTGAGAATGGTAAAAATGGCAAAGAGCTCGAACCAAATGCTAATGAAATGGACGCTCGCTTAATGACAACCTGCAAAAACAATTGACTGCTCACAAATAATGGTTAGAGCTGCGCTGAATACCCTGCTGCAATAATTCTGATAGCTTTCGAAAATTAAATCTGAAATCATTCTTAGTTTTGTCTATTTTCTATAATACAGAATTAAGAATGAATACCCTTTGATATCCTTCCAGAGCTCTGTTTTCATAAGAAAATAGTCAAAATTTAAAGAAATATAGTATGTTGAGGATGTAAAAAAACAATACCACAATTTTGTTTAAGATATCTTACAATTGAACAAAGCTTATCGTAGATTTTGGCCTGTATCCCTGAAATGTAAGAAGATTATTGAGTATTACAGTCTTTAACAACATTTTTTTATAGGCAGAAAAATAGTTGGGAGCAGTCGTTGCTCCCGGAGCCACTGCGTGCCCACCGCTGTTCTAAAGTCTACAATGTCAGAGTAACATTCTCCTAAAGCAGAAATTTCTATTGTAAGATCTACATTATGTATTTTCCTTAAATATTTTCTATATGAAAACGCCAACTAAAAAATGTCCACATTTTCTGTTTAGCTAGTTTAAACTTCACAATTCTCAGATGGATGTTAAAAAAAGCCCCAACTGGTGTTGATATTACGTATCCAATAACCATTGGCAGTGGCAATTACCTAGGCAAAGAACTAACCACTTTGTTTTAGTGGTTGTAGCGCATTACAAATTAAAAACTGTTGCAAAAATTTCCCCAAGGTAAAATCATTTTTTATGGTGCATGTGCTCTCTGTTCTGTTGTGCACAGCCGACTACAACAATATCCGACCTGACCTATTCGTATTCCAGCTGAAACAAATTCATTTCTTTTTTTTTGTTTTTGCTCTTATTTTCTCTCTGGTCTCTGGTCGAAACTGGCAGGGCAGGTCGACTAATTTAGCGTAACACGAACAAAAGTGGCCGTGGACTTTGCGGGTTAAATTAGTTTTACGTGGGCCCAAGCAACTTTCCAGAGAGTTTCGGATGGGAGAAGTTGGCCGAAGAGGAGAAGGAGGAGATATTGTAGAGGTGCCAGCAGACGGCAGACAACAGACAGTCGACAACGCCGCCGCCATCTTTGGCACGTTAAACGAAACGTAAAAATATTTCCGCCAGCTAAATATCCTTTTGGGTGCTCTAAACGTCTCTAAGCGGTTCCTTCTGCTCGTCCTGTTGCCCATCTGCTGTTGTCTTAAAGTAGGTTTTAAATTTATGAAAATGAAATGAATTTGCGCTTCAGGCGCGGACGGGTTAGGTTTGCTTCAGTTCAGTTCGGTTCGGTTTGATTCTGTTCTGTTTTTCGGATTACGTTCTGTTCGGTTCTGGGGCTGCATAGTAATGATACATATATATGAATTTCATAATAAGTTATGCAAGTCATGTGCCGTTTTATTCAATTAGCACTTTATGGTCCTTTATTTTGCAAAGTCCCGCCCCAACCACAGGCAACCGACCGACCGACAGACCGACCGACCAAAAAGGCAGCTTGAGGCGCGTTGATTTTTCGGTTATACGGCCGTCGCGTGCTAATTAAGACCCTCGGGAGGGGTACGTGAGTTATCAAAATGAAAAGTAACTCGGCATAGTCGCACTTCACATAGCTCATTGTCATCTCCTGCTTCTACTTTTTCTTCTTTGTACTCGCGTTCATAATTAAATTAGAACTTTATTATTTTAATAAAATGCCTCGGGATCCATTTTGCCTTAACTCCTCTTTGCTCTTACCCCCCTCTCCCGCCGCGTTGTCTTTGTCGTGCCTATTCTAGTTGCAATCATATTGTGCCTTCGGTCACGCCCTATTTGCCTTAAGACTTATTAATATGATTATTATGGACCCGTCTTATTAGATTGTACCCAATGCATCTTATAGACCCAACAAAGGCTTCGTATTCAATGTTATTGATTTTATGAATAAATTATAATGCTTTAGAAATTCAAAAGAGTAGAAAATAAAGAAGAACTTTGCTTGCAAAACGTTTACGTTTAGAAATGGCCAATTGATAAATATGCGTATTTTGAAAATGAAATCATTTTTGAAATAATTTATAGGTATTTTAAGCTTAAAACTCAAGGAATAAGAACTTTTACCATAAAGTAACAAAAAAAATATATAACATCAATTTGAATAAAATCTTTGGCACAATCAAACCATATATTGATCGGGAATATGTATTATTAACAATCAAAAACGAAACGGAAAAACTTAACTTAAGGGAAACCAATTGTGATATAACATTATATACATTATATAATGTCTTCATACAGCATAAGTTTATTTGCTTATAATAAAGATGTTTTGATGCAGGTTTCTTGTATTAATCTTTTATTCACTTTAATTCCGTTCTTATGATACAAAAATTTCTTTAACCCATTAAGTACCCATCGAAAATTTTGAATTTTAAAAAAAGTCTATTATTCAACTTTTCTCCTCGATTTAAAAAAAAACAAATATTTTGATGCAAATAAGTTCTTTAAACAATTCTAAAAGTGACTGAAAACAAATTTTTTTTAAAAATCTTTTTGATAGTATTTTTTTTAAATTTTTGAAAATCCTAAAAACTACTATTTTAACCTAGCAAAAGATTTTTGAAAATTTTGTTTGCAGTCACTCTTAGAATTATTTAAAGAATTTTTTTGCATCAAATTAGTTTTTTTTTAAATCGAGGAAAAAAGTTGATAAATGGGTTAAAGAAATTTTTGTATCATAAGAACGGAATTTAAGTGAATAAAAGCGTAAGTTATTATACGCAAATTTGACAAATTTATGCTGTATGAAGACATTGGTGGCACACTGTATATCTATTTTTTTTTTTAAATATGTGCATTAACAAAAAAATAGATTTTAAGTGCTTCGATTGTGTCCAAGCTTAAACTAAAAAGCTGATGCCCGCAGTGGCAATATGTTTAATAGTCCTCCTAAAGTGAATAAAGGCATATGAATATCTGCATTCGGCATTTATTATTTGTTTATGTTTTTATTTCTACTACTCGCCAGCAAATGACAACGGTCGCACTTCAGTGCTCAAATACGTTTATAAATATTTTATTTAAAATTACTTTGGGGCATTGCCGCATTGCTGTTGATAGTTAATTCTTTCCACAGCGAATCGTAGGCTGAAGAACTGAAGAGAGACGAAACGACCGTAGGACCAAACGACCGTGCGACAGACCGACAATAATATTGAGGATAATACCTTTATTTTTATTCGCTTGCCCGCCAAATAGTCCCCGAGGGCATTGTTCAATATAAAAAATAAAAAAAATAATAAGAACAAAAAGAAGGTCGGAAAAAATGAAAGAAGAACCTGCATTGGCTTGTACTGACCATGTTCTTCGTTTTTAGAAGGGTTCAATGCGTCTGGGGAAATTACTTTATAACTGGGTCGGGGCAAGGGACAGAAAGAAAAAGAAAATAACGCAAAAGGCATAGCAAATATTTTTCAAATACCATAATTTGGCTTTTAAGCAAAAGAGGCTTATCAGAAATTGGTTTTTGCCTGGCCAATTGTCTTAATGGCCAGCACATGGAATGGGCAATGAGCTTACGCACAACTTGTACAAGTGTCACCCCCGAGTATCATCAGCCCTCCATGATAGCCAGAAATGGCCAAGGGTTGTCGTAGAAATTGTTCTAACAATTGAATATTTATACTAACGGGTCACAACTAAAATTCTGGAAAAATTTCAAAAGTCCAGCAAAAATATATTTTCGGTTAATGCTCATTGAGTTTATTTTTTTTTTATAAAGGTAGTAAAAATATAAGTTTATTTTATTTAATGTACTTAATCAAAAGGTCGGCCACACTGCGCAGTCTTGTGCAGACGCTCGAAAATGCACGTTGTACGCTCTATGTGTCAATTTCTTTGAGGCACTTTCGGATGCGACGTGTCAACTGCCTAAATTTTGGCCTTTCAGTCATTCTTATACACTAATCTTTTAAGTTCACCAAAAATATCTTCAATTGGAGTGGAATTTCTGTCTTTGGGAACTAATTTGATATTTTTGCTTACCAAGAATGAATGATTTTTTTTGTAATTTTTGCACATCCACCTGCATTGCGATCTTACTAGCTGGATTTGCGTCTCAGTGCAACCTGGTGACCGCTGCTTCTTTCTGGCTTTGATATTTAATGATTTTAATATTTTTTAGATATGTTGCTGTGAGCATCCGAATTTCTGGGTTCTTCAGCTTGGCTTATCTCATCTTCATTGTTAAAAGTAGTCTTTAGCTTGTAAATATTATTTGTAGTCATAATTGTGGATTTTCTCCCCGAGCCAGGATGCCCTTATATTTTCAAGCTGCTGAGAATTTAATATAAAGTGCTTTTTGCCACGCCCTCCGCCATAAAATGGGCACAGGTGTAAGTTTTTCCATGCTCTTTGTGATCTTGGTAAAAGCGTACAATACGTTTTCGCAGCTGATGATGTTCGAAAGTCAATTTGAAGTCTAATATAGTGCATATAATTTTTTGGAATTATTTGGTAAAAAGATCATGCAATAGCTGATTTTATTACCAAATACCATCGTCATACGACAAAGCATGCCTAACCTGCAGGCTCTCAAAATCTGTCCAGAATTTTAGTTGTGACCCGTTACAATTGGCAAATGGCGATTTCATGATCTTAAAGTATACTAGTCAAATTTATTTATTATTAAGAATTTTCTATGCTTCGCGTTAAGAATTAAGTTGAGATTCTAGAGGTTTTTTTCTTAGAATAGATTTCAATTACGATTACAATTACAATTAAGAATTTGTGCAGTTCTTCGATATTATTCTGGAACTACATAAAACAAAAGAGAGTAACAGTTTTTATATTGTAAAATAAGAAGATGCTGAAGAGAAAGCAAAGAGGCAATCACTTTGATTGAAGTCGACTAAAAGAAACTATAAAAGCGAATGTATAATTGAAAATTCATTTAATATATTTTCTTAAAACTACAATAAAGTTCAAGTAGACAGATCTCAAGTCTTAACTAGCCGTATATGCTGTTAAAGTTTTATTGTTTCGTGTCGTGTCGTCGACACATAAAGTCAGGTTAATCTTTATGTTTGGCCATTCTCATAAACGCATACACCTTGTCGCAGTCTCCAAGCTCTGGTTAAACTACAACTACACTAGCTGTAGTAACTTTAAAAACAAGCAATCGCCATCCTTACGCGCTCGACGGGACCAACGTCAAAATAACCAGGCGACTATAACTTTAATTGCTGTGCCCATCATTACAATCGCCCCTCCCCCCTCCGGTTCCACTCCGGTTCCAGTCCGGTTCTGCTCTTGGGTAAAGAGGAGGGTCGCAATTATTTACTTGAGCTGTAAAACTGTAGTTAAGGCAAGTCAACTTGAAAGCATTTGAGAAAGTTTAATGCTTAAATTATGAGGTACCATACCCTATACCCCAGCGTCCCATAGCCCCAACTCGTCTCGTCGACGAAAGAGTTGACAGTCACTTTTGTTCAAAATGAGACAGTAATTGCCCAAAATGTGCATGACTAGAGAAATGTGGCGAGTAGAGGCGCCACTTGGGAATTACTCCCGTTACGGAGTCGGTCAAGTTTTTTCACCATTTTCGGGGGGGAGGGTAGAGGTGAGGTTGATAAGTCGTCCGTTGGTGCATTATCAAAATTGAAACTTTTCACTTTTATAGGGGGGCTGGCCGCCATAAATGTCACATTGTTGCCAAAAGACGTTGAGGACTACTTAAATTAAAGCATAATTTAATTAATAATCCCATTTGGCCACATAGCGAAGCACTGAGCACACGCCTTAGCGGCTCTGGGATTCAGCCAGGCGACAAGTTATTCGTACTCTCACTCGCTCTCTCTCTGTCTCTCTGTCTAACTCACATTGTGTGTGTGTGTGTGTGTGTGACAACGGAAGTTTGAAAATATGAAAATGACTGCGCAAGCGGAAGTGCAGTTGTGGCATGCCACATGTGTGCCATGTACGTACGTAGCGAAGAAGAATCCAAAAGAGACGAGGGGAGGGGAACCAAGGGAACAGCTTTTGGGAGCACCATTGTCTCGCGCCTGTTGTTAACGGCAACTGTGGCACAAAAGACGACAACGCGTTGCCAACACGGCTGCCCTTTTGTACGCTGGCTGGCCTGCCTGCTGGCTCGTTGTTGCTGTGATTGACTTTGGCTAAATAGTCCGTGTGGCCATAAAAAGCTAACCAACAATTCTGCAGCACTCGTTGCCCAGCGATGCGTAGCTGCTACATAAAGACGTCGCCGCATTGAATTGGATTTGTTCGTGGATGTGGATGGGGATGTGGAAATGGAGGAGTGGTTCCATTTTATGCTTCCGGAATGCATACCATTACCATGCTTGGGATTCCAATTTGCATAAATGTGGTGGGGCTCAAGGTATGCATTCACAATCTAAAGTCTAAGATGTGTGAACTGATTCGTACACTATTTGAGGGGGATTCATGTATTATTTTTTATTAACCTCTGTCTTGATACTGCACTATCGATTTGTCTAATAGCTAGTGCTAATTACTCTGACTTAAACTGACTGAAAGAATTTCTGATCAAGTTTCTAAAAACAATATTAAATATTTGATAGTAATGATTGAATCTACTGGTTTAAGGCCGAATCAACTCTTTTTTTAACTTTATTTCACATGCTTTTAAATGATTCTTTATACGAATGTCAAAAAATATTACTCAGAATACGAAAATTCTGAAACAAAAGTGAGGAATCCAAAATTAGAAATAAAATAATAAGGAATCCAAAATTACGAATCGGAAATTAGGAATACAGTTATTAGAAATCCAAAAATTGGGAAAGCAAAAATTAAGAAAACAAAAATTAGAAAAAGCCAAAATCAAAAATATTTTATTAAAAATCGCGCGGAAAACAAAGACACTTTTCCAAATTTTTTTCTCCTAATTTTTTTTTTTCATAATTTTTTTTTCTTCTAATTTTCATACTCTGAATATTTTTTTTAAGTTGAAATTCATAATTTATGATTCCTCATTTTTTCTTCCCAATTTTGGATTCCTAAAATTTTATTCTTGGTTTTTTTTCTGCTCTTTAAAAATTCCTTAAAAATGTTTCGAAATTCGTATGAGGTACCCTTTTAAAATGGACATTAACATAGTGTCTACCTCTAATTTCCAAGTTCGATTCACCTTCACAAACTTTTGGATATATGTATGTACGTATTAGAAAACTGAATTATTTTAACTTGAAGCAAGCTGAACGAATTTTCATTTGTTTTACAACCGGTTCGCCCTTCTTAAAAACCCGTTTTATTTAAAAGCCAATTTTCAGCCTTAGCCCAACGTTTGCCAGATATTTTCTTTATTTTTATGTGGCTTGAAAGAATTTTTAATTTTCATAAGAGTTACACCACACCAACACACACACACCTATACACTGTAACAGAAAGGAGCAACTGGTGAAAAAGCCAGGGAAAACGACACCCAGATGCATGCAGCATAGCTTAATTTTTATTGCTACAGTCAAAGCCCACTCACAAAGTGCTGAAGCTGCCCCCTAAAAAGAGTCCTTGCCTCCTACCTCTCGCATCTTTCTTACCCTCTTAATGTAAGTGTGTGTGTGTGAGTGGCTTATGTTAATGTTTTGCCAGCTTGCCAACAATTTTAATGAAAGTTGCTTGCCATAAATTTTAATCAAGTTCTTCTTTTGCCACTCTGTGGACTTTTACCTTGAAATAAATGGCAAGTGTGTGTATTTGTATACGAACATACACTGTACATTCAAATATTTCGATTATTTAAAATGCAGTGGCATTTAATGGTTGTTTGAATGGTTCAACGGTTTCTAAACAACAACAGCAATAACAACAATCGTTTGCTGTGAAGCGCAACAAGCGTAATAAATGTACAACAGCAACACGCCAAAAAGTATGCAATAAATTTCACAACAATCAACTTTGATGCATGTAGGTGAACGTAGGCCAACAGCAACAACAACGACAAATGCAAATAAAAAATAAAATAGAAATGAAAATGAAACTGAAACGTTGCACAGTAAAAACCGCGCCGCAATCATCCAGCGCTGTGCATCATTTTTAGTTGTTCTCTTTATTTTTATATTGTTGTATTCTATTTTATTTTATCCTACTTTTTTGTTTCTTCTTTTCTTTGCTCGCTTCACACAAAACAACAGAAACACATATAATAAACACGAGTGGGCTATATGATATTTTGCAACATTTAGCACGGCTCGACGTTTCTACAATTTATATGCATCCACTTCCGGCAAGGGAGGAGGTGTGGCAAAAATTCGAGTCATTAAAATGATTCACTCAACTGTAGTCTGTGTGTCGCCTCGTATTATTGCTGTTCTTTTCGCTGTGGTTTATTTTTTCCCGTATTTTATTCGACTGTTGAAAGGCAACGAAGCAAAGCAGACAACGTTTTCATTAAGTGGCCAACATCAAGTCAAGCACACACACACACACACATATTCACATTCATATCTATCCAAAAACTACAACTATGAATAGTTTATTTGTATTAGCTGCAGCTTTTCATTTATTCACCACAGTTTGTTTATACTATAAATATATGTATGAAATAATCCAAAATTATAATCCGATAAAGAAAAGTGAAATATGTATATTAACTTATTTCATGAACCCCCAAAAATTTAATTTTATGAAAACTAAGGAAGCTCGGCATTGCCAGTTTTTGTTATAATTCTTAAAGAAAATTTTAGAAAAGGTGTTTTTTAAATTAAAAATATTTTAATATCGTGTTCCCTTAATCAAGTTTTAGAATTATGAACAGAGTTATTCACACTAAATATATTCTTTTACAAATATTTAAAATGAAGATTGGGTCATACATATCTCTTATTTAAATACAAAAATTGTGATGCATCTCAGCTTTTATATTGAGATAAATATTAGTTTCACATTGTACATCCGAACGTTAAAGTTTCTCAATCGATCTGCCGTTCAAATCTGAAAAATTTCCGCATTTTATAAAAAAAAAGCTTAAGCCAATAAATAAAATAAAAATCTGTATAACAACTGAAATTCAATCGCAATACATATGAAATGGCTGCACAAAAGTGTCGACAATTTTTATCGCCAAAATATGTGATCTATAAATAATGAAGCGATTTAAATCTGAAAGTATGAAATGGTGCAAATGAATAGTTGCCATAAATCATTCATATTTGATATCCTGAATATTTATTGACTCACAATATTCGCCATATAAAAGAGTATACAAATTTTAAATTATGACAGCTGATTAATTGGGGCGTATCCAAGCGTAAATTGAATAATCAACGTTAGATGATTAATTTAGCATGAACTGAAACTAAAATGTTGCATATTTGAATTAATATGTAATGATTAGAAATTCAAAATATGGTGCTAGCAATTGGTAAACTAATACAGCATTTGAGCTCAGGCTTTGTAATTAGTAATGAATATGATTTCTATATAAAACTATACCCAGTACTTTAGGGAATGTTTTTAAAGGTATGCTATGCTAATATTTTTGAGTATTTAGACGTTGTGAGCAGTAAAAAGTTTTGTTAAAATTGTGCATATATTCCTCCTGCGTTATAAAAAATTTAATAACTAATTGGTAAAAACAATCACACACTCATTTCACATTGAGCCATAACTTTATGGGTCCAAACTGTTGATTTAAAAGCAACAATTTATATGCATTTGGCAGAGTATTATGGATTGTCTTATAGTCTCATATTCCCCAGTGTTATGACATCTGAATTAGCCCGTAGTACATATTTCATTTTTTTATTGGTCATATAAATATAATGCGAAGGCTTCAACACTTTATGACACTTTATATATACGTGTGTGTGTGTGTATCAGTCACATTAGCTTAATATGCCGGAAAAGTGCGCTCGATATTTAATAGACCTGAGGCAGATTGCCAATGCGTGCAAGAACAACACTGTCATAACTTTTATACGGCCTTTAAAATCATATAAAAATTGTGTTAATTTTCATGTGTTGCGCCTTCCCCATGTCGCCAGCCAGTGCATAAAAAGAAGGTAAACTCCATGGCCATTTTATGAGCCAATGAGTATAATGTGGGTTTCGGCCGTTAAAGTCAAGCTACAAAGCAGGCAACACAGACAAGACCAAAGCACGCATTGGCTTTTATATTTATTGATAAATCTTAGATCTTAAGAATACTTACATATGCCACGTCTACCCAAAAAGAGTTCGTAAAAGTCTTGAAAAGATACATACGACTAAAGCTTTCTGTTTGGATTTACAAATAACGATTGAGATTTGGGAGTACAACAAATAGTTTTATAAAGATTAATGAGTTAAGATTAAGTTGTTAAAACATCAATTGGTTTAAAGTATAGTTATGCCCTTTTTCAACCGGTCACTAAATTTTATCCGTAATTTAAAAATCTATCCATTTAATCATAAAAGAAGATACTGCAAAAGTTCTAGATATTTTTTCTCCTGAATACTCTTGAACTTCTTTCTACTTGCTTTTGATCAAAACTTGTTCGAACTGGTTTATACCAGGAACCTATTCCTATTTATAATTTTTATATTAACATTCCAGAATAGTTATTGAATTATGCGTTTTATTAATTTACATGTTTCGTAGTAGATTTTTATTCGATTACAAAAAGCGTCTTTATCTATTTTAAAATTTGTATTTTATTTTATTTTTACTAAAGAATAACACTTATTTTGTAACTTACAAAATGAAACCTATTTATTATTTTGGAGTTTTTAAATTATATATTGTGTTTAGTTTAAATTCCATGTGTGTAATTTGTGAGCGTCCTCCTTCTAAACTATTCTAATGACAGCCACACTCCTTAGCCACCGCCTTGTGGTATTTGGTTAAATCGATAATGTCCTCGTTTAGGTATCTCAGTATGGTTATCGAGGCCAGTACAGTGGGTACACAGCAGGGTTTGGGTAGATGCGGTTGCTTTAGATGCATCAGGGTTTGAATAATCGCATGATTCGTGGCATTCATTTTGTTGCCGAGTGGAAAATTGCAAAAGCCGGCACAGAAGTATGCCTCAAACTTCTTGGGTGCTATGATCCAATTGTGCATTTTCAGCTCCTTGAAGTTGACAGTGAAGTTGAGACGCTCACAGGACGGTGGCGGCTTAAAGAGTTCCGGCGGAGGCATTCGTGGAGCACTTGGCAAAGCCACCTTACGTTTTTTCAGCTCTCGCTTGAATCGCAGCTTTTGTGCCTTGACCAGCAGGTCGGGTCCATTGAAATAGCCGACAATGAAAGGTTCTAGGTTAGAGCGTCTTGCTGCTTGTGGCGCCACCAGACCCGCATCTAGGGCACTCAACTGTGCCACATCCACCGAGATGCGCAGCTCGTGACGCGGCTGCGGCTGCTGGAGGCTCTTGTGGTGCAACCAGGAGTTCAGTGTCTTCGTCAGATTGAACTCCAGCCAGCCCTTAAAATTCGTTGTGGTATTCACAGAGTGCAGTATACGATAGACTGGCTCATCATTACTCAATCGTTGATGACTGTAGATTCTTCTGTAAATGGACACTGTGAAGTTCTGTCTTTCCTCTTGCAGACTGGGCTGCTTATAGACACGCAGCATGGCCTGAAATAGCATCAGATCCGTGGGCACATCATTTGTATTGAAGCTTATATAAAGATCCTTCTCATTTATCACTTTTGACTGCGACTTGAGGCGACTGGAGAAAGTCAAGATGCTGTTACAATTGGCGATCTCCTGTCGATCCTCGCTGGTAACCATAATATCATCGTCCAAGGAACGCTTGTGCCGCTGATGCAACACCTCCTGCGGCTCCTGTTCCTCGCTTATCTCATTGTACACCTCCAGCAGGAATTTTGTGGCTGAATTGTGGAACTCTGGCTGTGCTATGCGTCTGGGTCTGTCACCCAAGTCCAGCAGATCGACCATTTCCAATTGTTCACTGAGCACTGGCGATTCCAGGTGTGTGTCGACGGTTAAATATTTCGTTCCTTGAACGCTGAAGAAGCTCCAGAGGAGCAGTGATGATAACAACAACATGATATTGTTTACTGTCAAGTAGCTAATAAGTAACTGAGTTGTCTCCTTAAAGTTGCTGCTCCTTTTATAGGTGAGCAGGTAGTCTGGGAGAGCACTAAGAGGTAGAATTATTAGATAATCCCTTTCAATCTTACAAATTACGACTTGTGAAAGGGGTAAACTTCAAAGGATCCTTGAGATCTTAGGTACAGATGTTCTACCTAAACTAAATGTGTTTTTTTCCTAACACGGGAAAAACTTTCATTTTATTGAGGTTTAACAGTTTGATCTTGTGGGTAAATCTGTCTTTACATAGGTATCTATAATAAAATATCTTACTCGTT
This sequence comes from Drosophila subquinaria, assembly GCA_037043405.1. Classification (NCBI taxonomy): domain Eukaryota; kingdom Metazoa; phylum Arthropoda; class Insecta; order Diptera; family Drosophilidae; genus Drosophila; species Drosophila subquinaria. The sequence goes on from JBAMBL010002625.1 coordinate 26,857, forward strand.
TTTCAGACAATGACAAATAACGCTCAAAATTTTCATGTTGTCTTTCAAATATCTGTAACTTTTAGTTCAGTTTTCTGCTCTTATTGCTCAATCATTTATTGGAAAATATTAATACTTATTAATAAATATTCATTTACTATTTGTTTTTAAGTTTAAAATAAAAATATTTTTATATTTATATTGCATACACAGTTTTTAATCTCAGCCAACTATATTATCTGCATCTTGATTGCAATTTTTCAACTACATAAATGGTAATATTATTTGTTCTTTACATTCTCTTACAGGCATTCTGCAAATAAACAACAGTCGCGAGGAGGATCAGGGCAAATACGAATGCGTTGCGGAGAATTCCATTGGCACGGAGCACTCGAAGGCGACAAATTTGTATGTGAAGGTCCGTCGCGTTCCACCGACTTTCTCACGTCCACCAGAGGCCATCAATGAGGTGATGTTGGGCTCAAATCTAAATCTATCCTGCATTGCCGTCGGCTCACCCATGCCTGCTGTCAGATGGATGAAGGGTAAGTCTGCAGCTTGAACCACTCTAAGCCTCGATACTTACATTTCTTCTGTGCAGGTGCACATGATCTGACGCCGGAGAATGATATACCCATTGGACGGAATGTGTTGCAGCTGAACAATATTCAGGAGAGTGCAAATTTTACCTGCATAGCTGCCTCTTCTCTCGGCCAAATCGAAGCTGTATCCATGGTCAAAGTGCAATGTAAGTTTCAACAATAGTTTTTTTTGTCAATTTTAAAAGTGAATATTATTTTTTGATTTTAATAACAAAAAATAAAATTTATGGTTTATAGAAACTATTATTAAATAATAATAATAACATTTTAATTTAAAAATTATATATATAAGTCTTATTTTCGATTATAAAAAAGAAAAAGTTGGAATGCTCATGCCTAAAATTAATAAAACTAATTTTTGTGAATATTCTATGTTATTATAATTTGAATTAAAACAATTATTAAATTTTAATTTCCTTTTTTTTTGCTTAGATTAACAATAAGATTTCAAAGTAATTTGTGTGTTTAAATTAGTACATCTAAGATTTTTCCATTCACCTACATTTTAAGGGGTGGCACAGAAATCGCTTTGCCTTGAATTTCACTTAAATTTGTATGAAATTAAAGTGAAATTCAAGCGAAAGCGATTTCTGTGGCAGCCCTGATTATTTAACTGTTTTAATGTTTGACAAATTAACTCTTATCTGGGATATAAATTAAAGTCTTTTCAATAAACCAACTATTCCAAAATGCAGCACTGCCCACGGCTCCGACGGATGTCCAGATCTCGGAGGTGACCGCGACATCGGTGCGCCTGGAATGGTCGTACAAGGGTCCCGAAGATCTGCAATACTATGTCATACAGTACAAGCCAAAGAATGCGAATCAGGCCTTCAGTGAGATAAGTGGCATCATAACCATGTACTACGTGGTCCGTGCCCTCAGCCCCTACACGGAATACGAGTTCTATGTGATTGCCGTGAACAATATTGGACGCGGTTCGCCGTCGGCGCCGGCGACCTGTACCACCGGTGAGACAAGTGAGTATATCCAACCTACCTACATATGAAAGCAAATAAACCGACCGACAAACACAAATAACAATCCATTCCAAGATAAACCCACTAACTGCTCTCCATATATATATTCTCTGTATATTCTCACATTCTCTCACATGCTGCTGCCTCGGAAAAAAAGGATTTTTTCAAGCATTTCTTTTTGTGTTTTGTGCAATTTGATTTTATTTTTGCTTTTGTGGATTTCTTTGCCGGTTTTATTTAAAGTGCGCTACTAACCCGTTCTCGTAATGCCTTTTCTTTCTCTCCCCAACTCTATCTCTCTCTCTTTATCTGTCTCTCTCATGCGTTCTGCTTCTCAGGTGATTTCTCATTCGGTGGAACAAGTAAGTATCCTTAGACTCAGTACGCCAAGCCTTTTCTTTGGCGGCAAACAAAATTTGATGGCCAAAACAATTTCAATAACAATTCTTGAGGAGCATTCACATAACATTATACCAATCTTCCTCAATCCTCTACCTCTACTCTCCATCCTTTCCCGTCTACCATCTACCCTTCCTGCACTTGGCTAGGAAAACAGCTTCTAGCAAGTAGAATCAAAGGTAAATGCAATGTTTAAAAACCGTTGCATACGCAGCTGCGTTTCTATGCTTGTCTGCTGATGTATGTGTGTGTGTGTGTGTAAACAGGCAGCTGCCACAAGCCCAGGCATCTGCTTATGCCCCCTGCTGCCACACAATGTGGCAGGCAAAGCATAAAGTTTGCATTGTTATGCGTTTGCTATGAATGCGCATCAATGTCCTCATATGGTTACGACTCTCTTACTCTCTCTCTCTCTCTGCTCGCTCTCCTTCTCTCTTGTGCGTATATGCAACGCTGCCTGCGTCTGCCTTTTGCATTCCTTCTCGTCCTGTTTTTTTATGCTCTGTAACTTGTCGTATAAAAGTTGAAAACTTTTATTGCCGCAATTATGCTTATCGCTTGCCCAATATCGTTTCGAAATATTATTTCGATAGCAATTGCAAACAGTGAAAAAACGAAAAGAAACTAGCAGCTTCGCAAATGACACGTGTCTCTTTAGGTTTTTTGGATTGGGTTTGGGATTCGGTTCGGATCGATTTAATTTTAGCTTAGGTAGCAGCTGGCGAAGATCTATTTATGGCTTTTAACGAGAGAAGCAACAATCGATTGTCATAAACACGAGACGGTTTAATGAGACACCAGCGTTGGTTAACAACGGCAAATGTTAAGTACGAATCGTCTCAAACAGAAGCGGTAAAACAGGTGGCAAATAACTATAAGATTAAAATAGCTTTTTATGGAAATTCTAATCTAAAGAAGATCATTTCAACGGCTCTGAACTTATGCATTAAACAAAAATGTGAATCTGGAAAAAGTTCTTTAAAGCTACAGGTTAACTGAGCACTTGACTACTCGAATAAAAAACTAGAACACAAATTGTGGCATAAATTTTAAACCTGTGAATCTTCAAAATGTGGAAAATTTATAGAACAAGATTTCAGCCCGCGAGCCTGTTTTTATTCATTCATTTATACATGCAAATAAAAAAAAATAAGAAAATATGAGATAATTAAATTAAAAGTTATGAAAATATTTTTTTAACTTAAATTAATTTTTGAAGTACTATTTTTATCAAAAGTAAAATTCAATTTTTCCTAAAATTCCATCATTTATTCACGATATGTGAATATTCTTTCATTTATTGAATATCATAAAAATATTCAAAAATTATTGAAAATAAATGAATGACATCATTAATTACAATAGATATTACAATAATTTAATCCCCTTAGCCAAGGTTTTAGTTTAAACCTTAATTTGATATCAATTTGATACAAAAAATTATATTATTTTCTTTTCTTGTTTCTTTATTATTTAAAAGAAAGATATCTAACCTTTCTAAGATTAGATAAGGTACTATAATTATTTTAACACAGTTTTGAAATCTACCTAAAAGCAAATTATAGTTAGTAAAATATGTATTAAAAATAGGACATTTTTATGTATTTTTTTCTGAGAGTACTTTTCCATTTAACTCAGTCACTTTTAATTTGGCTTTGCCCATTTTTGGGATACCCATTTTTGGAAGAGCCAAACAAATTGAACCGGTTAAGCGTGGTTCGGAACAAGTTTGCTGCATGCTAATGAATAAGATTTCAGTTGAAAATTTCAGATTTCACTTTCGCGGTCATTACGCACAAGGTGGAAACAATTTTGGAAGCTCTCGAGAATATACATAGCGATATCTGAGGTTAAGCTGAAGTTGCTGCTATCTTATATTCCAATTTGGCTGTAATACGTGTAATATGGTCTAATACATTTAACTTTAATGCGCACACACACACACATACGTGTGTTGGTAACTCTTTAACAGCTCCTTTCGTCATGTAATAGGTCAAAGGGCCTGTAATGCGAGTGTGTGTGGGTGTGCGTGTGTGTGTGTGTGTGTGTCTAGGAGGCTGCTTGGAATTTAGTGCTATAAGCTGTAGGCGTGAGCATGGCATGCAAGGGATACATATTAATGGAGCGTATCCGTATGTAATGTATATGCTCTTAAATGCAGCTTACGTGACGCTGCCACACGACGCACACAGCCAAGGAGCTGGCAGGATAACTGGCAGACTTGCAGACTGGCAGACAGTAAGGCCGCCCAGCAAGAGGTCGCCCAGATCTGGGGATTCAGGGGTCGAGAGAGGACATCCTGGCCAGACGGAAAGCCGCTGCCTGGCAAAGCTATTGCAATTTTTGGAGTGCCCATGTGCTGCATGCAAATCTTAGCCCAGAACCGGCAAATGGCAACCGGGTTCTATCCGGCAATAGCTTCGTGCCATACACACACACACACACACACTCACTCACGCATACTATTACACATACAAGTGGTGTAACAGATGAGATGCTTGCGATATAAATTGTGGGTAAAACGCTGCAGTGGCACATGTAGATATTGCAGTAAAATTGTGAGAATTGGAATTTATTGATTGGCCATTAACCAATTGGGAGAGCACAAGAAAAGGAAGTGGACGGACTCCTTTTCCTCTCTCTCCTCCTTCACCCTCATACCCATCGAATTCCCCTTATTGCATACGCATGCTTTGGCAACTAAACTGACTAGAAACTCATGACGCTTGTCAGCAATTGGGGCGATCAAATGCTGTTCCCACTAATTAGCAGTGGTTCCTCCTGCCTCCACTAATCCTCTTCCATTTCGTTTCCAGCTTCCTCTTTACTGCATAAGCGCCTGTCCAACAAATTCACGCCTCGCAAAAGCATTTCAAACATGTGCAAATGTGGTTTGGGCATCTGCTAGACTACAAAATATCCTTTATACACACTAACTGTGCATAGCTTAAGGTTAACAGAATTGGAAGAGCTTTAAAGCAGCGGTGGGCACGAAATCTGAATTCGGGAGCACAACAATAACAACTACAACATCAACAGCGAGTCTTTTGTGCAACTTGACGGCGCCGAACAGGCAGAAAAATAGTTGGGAGCAGCCGCTGCTCCCGGAGCCACTGCGTGCCCACCGCTGCTTTAAAGTAAGCTAGTTAAAGATATCTCCAGCTAAAGCTTAAATTCTGTAGAGATTCTCTTGCTTTAAAGATCGAGACTTTTGAAGAACTGAAATATTAGCTATAAAAATATTAATATTACGAAAAGTTAAAGAAATCTAATAAATATTCGATATTGATTTGCTTTCATTGTATTGTATGTAATAAAGTCTGTGTTCTACTTTCTAAATTCAAAATCAATTTCCAATTATAAATCGTTTATTAATTAGAAAACATTTTAAAAATATTCAAATTTAATTAAACTTTAACTTTATTTCTCATGTTTAAAAATCTGCTTTTTAAAGCAATATCTTGACGTAAATTTTGTTATAGTTATTAAAATTTCTAAAATGAATTGTCAGCAAATATCAATTTTAAATAGTTTATAAAGCTAATGAAGCAAACATTTGTTCTGTGATCCTGTGATCTCGTCAATATGCTGTTTAGCACTTGATTTGAAGGGTGTGAAAATTGTATGTCCATTGCATATGCCGGGCCTAAAATGTTGAACTAGGCAGACAGTTGAAAAATTTAACAATGTGTTAGAAAGGGTTGATGAGGAGCTTGGGCTGATTTTAAGTTCGTTTTCGTAATGTTTTGCGAACAGCAAAATTCAGTTAATGTATGTGTTGTGTTCTGTTGTGTTGTGCTCTGTTGTGTTGTGTAGTGTTGTGTTTTATTGTGTTGTGCGAATGCTGCTGCACACATTATAAATGCAAAATTCGCACTATAATGCGCCGGACTTGACGTGGCAACACAACCCAAAAATGTACACAATGACGAGAAATGCGGACGGATGGACGGAATTCAACAAAAGTTCAGTGCCAGTATCCAGGAATTGTGATGGATGATTGTTTGCATTTTAAAACATTTGTGCGGCGGCCCTAATACCGTTGGTTTTCTATCTCCCCTCTCTCTCCTGCGCTCCTGCTCTTCTGCTCCCTTGTCCACCTGTCCCCTTCGGTTGGTGTATTTGATTTAAAACCCTGACTATTGCCAAAATGCTGAAATTCATTTAACCAAATTGCATATGCATGACTGACACTGAGCGCAGTCTAACTACACAGCATAGGGAGAAAACCCGGCTGAAAAATGGGGCTTACGAGTTGGTATTTAAAGTGCATTTGATTGTAAATGATCGAAAACTATTGTCAGTTATTTCACGAATAACATCAGAGCAAAGAATGAATTGCTTTGGCTTCCATATGCAATTATTGGAGTTGATTGAACCAGCTAATTAAACCTAACAATAACTTATAGTACAATGAATTTCTTCATATTTAGGGATTTGTTTATTTGCAATTAAACATTTTTAATTAAACTTATTTCTGAGAGAAACTGAAAGCTATCAATTTACCTCGGTTTTTTTAACTTTTTGAGTATTAATCAGGGATTGTAAATAAGAGTTATGAGTCGAGTAAAAATCAAGTACTAAAAAAATGACAGAGGCATTAAAAAAATTGCACATGTGCTATTTTTGGAAGGACTTTCCAACAACAGGATACATTTTTATTTCCTATTTTTATTTTGAAAATTATTTTTAACTCTTATTTTCAATTTTTATGATAAAAAAGTGAAAATAAGAGCTATTTTTCGACTTTTTTAAAAAAATCAAGAAATAACTCTTATTTCATAACTTTTTTCATAAAACTTATAAGAGTTACTATCCCTGGTATCAATCAAAATGTTAAGGATTGACAACTATAGCAAGTAATTCCGAATCCGAACAATTCTGTTATATTTTAATATTTAGCTAGCCATCGATTAATATCAGATCTTAATAATTATAATGCTAAAAATGATTATGATATTTTATAATTTTCACACTTACTTGCTGTGAAATATCATCGTAATCTGAATTGTAACTGAATTCCTCTAGAGTCAAGTGCCATTGCCAAATTATGAAACTATACATATATATTTGCATAGCATCATCATACACTGAAAAAAAGACCACTTTCTAAAATCAAGAACATTCGTCTTAAATATTTTGTTCTTGAAATAAGAATATTTTAAGACCAAATTACTAAAACTAAGAATATTAATCTTGAAAATCGTAAGTTCTTAATATAAGAATAAAATTCTCAAATTTAAATATTTTGTTCTTAATATAAGACCATTTTAAGACCAAATTACTAAAACTAAGAATATTATTCTAAAAAAGGTTAAGTTCTTAATATAAGAATAAAAATCTTAGAACTTAGATATTTTTCTCTTAAAATAAGAACAAAAATCTTAAAATTGTTTCACTTCTTGAGACCAATAATTCACAACTGGTTCTGGCTTCTCAAAGATGACATTAGGCTTGGATCACTAGTCAAGTCAGCACAACGGTACTGATGATAGAGATTGGCATCTCTTGAAACAGCTGTATACCGAGCCATGCTCCTTGCGTTCTGCAAGTGTTTTGTGTATTATTTTTGTTGTTTAGTGTCATATCGACATTACTAGACCTCAAATTAACTAAAACTTACTTCATGCTTCTTAAATTGTTAAGAAGCTTAATCTTAATTTGAGATTTTTTGTCTTGAGTATTCAAAACTTTTTGGTCTTAAAACAAGAGCACATAATCTTGAAAAAAATAATACATTTTATTCTTATAATAAGATTTGTGGTCTTGAAAATATAAGAATTTATGGGGTCTTAAAAATAAGAACTTGGTCTTAATTAAAATGTTCTTAGAATCAAGATGTGTTTTCTTACTTCAAGATTTTCATGTTCTCGACGCATTTTTTAGACCAATGTTCTTAGTTCTGAGACCGAAATCTTGATTTTAGATCCTTTTTTTTATCAGTGTAGATGTTCTATGTTAAATACACTATAAGGAAAATGCTATGCAATCTTTAAATTTGTATAACAATGTTAATATTCTCTTACTCTTTCTATCTGTTCTATCTTTCCCTCTCTCTATGTATCTCTCTGTCTGTGCTGCTGTTTCAGAAATGGAAAGTGCACCACGTAATGTGCAAGTGCGCCCCTTGAGCTCATCCACGATGATTATTACTTGGGAGCCGCCAGAGACGCCCAATGGACAAGTGACCGTAAGTACCTGGCATCAAGTACGCATATTAAACAACAACCCAAGCACAATTTCCAACAACAACGACGTCTACTCTGACTCCGATTCTGACTCTGATTCTAGGCCAAGTCAGGGGTCGACACTCTTTGTCACATGGAGAGGCCAAATTACGTTAGCCATGTTTGTCAGCCCGAAGAGGGCAGCAGGATAGGTCAGAAAGCAAAACGTTTAAATGGAAATGTGCGAATGAAATCAAAGCCACACAGTTAGCCAGTTTACTTCTTCTCATCCTCAACCTCGTTTCGCCTGCTTATTCGAAATCCTTTAGGCTAACTGCCTGGTGCCCTGTGGAGCACATTGATCGAGCAAAGTGCTAGGCCGCAATTGCTGTGGTCTCCATTGTTGTGCTGCAGCTGCAAACTGTCCTTACCGCAATGCCAAAATTATAAAGTTCGCAAAATCTGAGACCACAAAACCATATTTCATTTCTGGTTATCAGTTTTTCAATTTCAAACAGTTTATGTGTTGCCTTAGCACACAAAGAAAATTCATTTTATTTTTGCATCAAAAGATTGTGGTTAATAACCCATTTGATAAAGTCCATGTTAATATGGTAGCAATTGAAAACTATTTAAGTAATGAGTAAGCACCAAACTAAATGGAATTTCTGCAGACCCTTATTCCATTTTCCATTTTAGTATCCAAAATAGAGCGTCTATATCTTCTTTTAGTCTCTCGATAATATACTCTGTGTAAAATTATACTTATAGGTTATACAGACAGTGTAGTGTAGACAGAGAACATTTTCTTTTTCGTCATTCTGCTTTGTATCTCATACGTAAACGTTTCAGTTGTCAGCGTTGAATAAGCTAATGAGGGTGGACTGATAAGTCATTGGCCAAAAATTTAAAAAAATAAATATTTACCTAAAATTTGACCTAACTATTGAGGTGGCCTACAACATTAAATTCTCATACTCATGCCCATTTTACCATTCCATAGGGCTACAAGGTGTACTACACGACCAATTCAAATCAACCGGAGGCCTCTTGGAATTCTCGAATGATTGACAATAGCGAATTGACAACCGTATCGGAGCTAACACCTCATGCCATTTACACAGTCCGCATTCAGGCGTACACCTCAATGGGAGCCGGTCCTATGTCCACTCCGGTTCAGGTGAAGACACAGCAAGGTAAGTGACATTGCACCCAAAATTGATTGCCCAATCAAACCCAATTACTTGTCACACACAAACAAACAAACAAACAAACACTCACTCCCTCCCACCCAGTGTAGCATATTGAATGTCAAATGTGAAATGCATCGCTGGGAGAGCATAAATACATGGACAATATAATTGATCGGAGATTATACCCACTTATTTAATTACAATTTTAAATGAGAAGCGAAACATGTTTACAGTCACTCAAGAATATTGTTAATAATCTTAGACGTTCTGGCAACATAATCACATAACGCCAACTACTGAGATAATCAATATAACGAAACTCTTAATTAATTAATAATTAGTTATTTCAATTATTAGCTTTATCACCATTTGGCAAGAGAATTACTATAATCAGTCAGCTCCAATTATTATTATTGCTAAAAATTTCTGTTTCAAATATTTAAACCAATATAAATAAATTAATACTTTTTTAACTTTAAACCTTTATAAATTTAAAAAACTTGTTTATTTAGATAAAAAGGTAAAAATTTTTAATTATATGTACAAGCGCCAGAAAAACTATGCGTACACACTTTTTTTACTTTAACAGCTATTGTAAGTCAAGTCGATTTTTTTTAAAAAAATATTTGAAACAATTCTTAGAGTAACTGCAAAAAAATATTTTCAAAAATATTTTTGCTAGTATTTTTTATAATTTTTTGAAAATTGCTAAAAAGACAGTTTTTGTGTAAAAAGTAGGAAAAAAAAGTTAAAATAGTAATTTTTAAAGTTTTCAAAAAAATATAAAAAATACTTGCAAACAATTTTTTTAAAATTTTATTTTGCAGTTACTCTAAGAATTGTTTCAAGAATTTTTTTGCAAAAAATATTTTTTTAAAAAAAATCAAGGATAAAAGTTGAAAAGTAGACGTTCACAAAAATTTTTCAATGGGTACTTAATGGGTTAAGGAAATTTTTGCATCATTCAAACGCAATTTAAGCGACCTTTCCGAATATATTTTTTTTACTATGATGACTTGACTTACAATAGCTGTTAAAGTGTGTAATCATAGTTTTTCTGGCTAGTGTATATTGCAATTTATATTTTCCATTCTTCCAAATAAGTTTTATTGTTTGTAAATATAAACTATCTGGCATCTCCAACACATGATCTATTTTTTGAACACAAACTAAATTCTTTTCACACTTCTCAATATTTTTGGCATTGACTTAACAAGGTTTACGCATAGTTTTCTCTCGAATAAAAGGCATTTGCCTTAGAATTTCCACCCACTTATAAATGACTATATCTGAGTATGTGTGCGTGTGCTTGAGTGCGTATATATATGTATGTATGTATATGAGTACTTGTGTGCAACTGGGCCTGTGCATGCAGCAAATATTCATTAAGTTTGACTGCTGAAGCAATTGCATTTGCCGTACTTTGATATGCAGCTTTGTGGCCAGGTGGAGATGGGGATGATAAGGGTGGAGTCTGTAGGGGGTGTGTGGGCTGTGTGGGTTGTACTAGTGTGCTGTGATGCGGCCAACAGTTTATGGTCTGACTTTAAATTTGTTGTATTTGCCGTATTTGTTGCACTTGTAGCGGTTGCCTAATGCGCTTAGCTTTATTTGCGCCAACTCCTGGCTGACTGACTGACTGACTGACGAAGGGTCCTTTGTGCAACTCGGGATTACTTAGATTTGCATTGGAAATTGCAACTGCAAAGCTATTCAAATTTCAAGTGTAAATATTAAATATATAAAAATGTATACACATATACACAAAAGAATTTCAGTTAAGTCCTTTAACAGATTATACAAGAATTTATGCAGAGTCAAACGAAATGTTTGGCAAACATAAATTTCAAATATTTATCAAAAATCAATTAAATACGAATCAAAATACGTAAACTAAAGAAATACTAGAAATCAATGGCATAAGAAATATAACATTTAATCTTATTATTGGTAATCACTTTTGCTGAGTTTAGCTAAGACTTTTGAGCTACTTATAAAAAACAACTTGCTATCATTAGATTGTGACAGTATAAAATGGAGAGATGCTCTACAATTAAAACCATTAAACAATAATAATATCTATTCTCTTGGGTGCATATAAATCATTTAAAAACCAAAATATTTGCTTTTAGTTGACCAACGGAATTTGGTCAAAATGTGAACAGGGGTCTTGTTAGAGAGGTACAAAATCACATTTAAAATACATTCAATTCAATTCATAGGCAACTACATTGGTGTCCAAGTGCGTGAGTGTTTGAGTGTATCTGAATCATCATATATAAATAAACGCCACATTGATTTGTTTGTATTTTATTTAATTTCCGTAATTTCCGTTTCATTATTACCAAACCAACCAAAAACCGAAACCAAATATATGCGCACGTGGATGGATGGATGCTCCTATGTATATCACATTGAATCTGTCTCTGTGTGTGTGTGTGTGTGTGTGTACAGGTGTGCCATCACAACCGAGCAATTTCCGGGCCACTGATATCGGCGAGACCGCAGTCACATTGCAATGGTCCAAGCCGACGCATTCCAGCGAGAATATTGTCCATTATGAGCTCTATTGGAATGATACATACGCCAATCAGGATCATCACAAGTGAGTTAACAATCAGCTAATTCAATATACCCATACAAATAAACAAAAAATATATAATTAAATCTAATGTCTATGTGCATTACCCATTCAAATAGGCGCATCTCGAACTCTGAGTCCTATACGCTTGATGGTTTGTATCCTGATACCCTGTACTATATATGGCTGGCAGCACGTTCGCAGCGCGGCGAGGGCGCCACCACGCCCCCAATACCAGTACGCACCAAGCAATATGGTAAGTGATTAGTCTCGTGTCTAAATACTAAGTTAGGTTCCAGAAAACCAAAAACAAATCTATTAAGCTGTAGCAATCGTACGAGTTTTTATAGTTTAAGAACAAACCAAAACAAAAAAAAACATAAACATATAACAGAAATTTAATTTTTAACTATATATATATACATATAACATTTATTATATATAACTATATACATTTATACATACATATATTTTGCCAATTCAATGCCAATTGAAATGTAGTTAATTATTCGTTGAAACCCTTCTGCGTGTGTGTGTGTGTTTGTGTGTATTGTGTGTTATGGCGCTCACAAGGAGACAGGTAAAGCCCAACAGGTGTGTGTGCGTGTGTGTGTGTTTGTATGAAAAGAAAAGTGTGTTATGAATTGCACTCTTTTTTGCCTTAAATTATAATAATTTACAATTATATAAATATATTCCACTTTAAAATGTATCATATGTGATTGTTCTTGTTTCTTGCAACTTTTTAACTATTATATAATTAGTACAGTTTATATTACATATTATACATATACACTGGTTTAGGCTATACTTAATGACACATGTAAAACATACACCTAGTTAGTTTAAATAAGTTATAAACCGAACATTCACATACAACAGTCTAGTTAGGCATACTATCGCACACAAATCGCAAATATACAAAACCAAACAAGACACAAGCTCCAACTCACATATAATGTTTAATCAACAGATCACAGAATATTGATTTATTTTTCTTTTGTTTTTATTAATTTTCAAAATATAAGAAAAATAGTTCATTTATTGAACTTAATATAATTTTTCAAGTACTTATTTAGAAGTCAAACACAAATTTTCCGAAAGTTAACCTTTGCAGTACTGGAAATGGAATAAATTACTTCTAAGGATAATTTTAAAGTTTATGTTTAAAATTTAAACTGATGTTAAAGATTACCTCAAAATTAAATTCAAGAATTCAAATGTATGCAACATATTTAACTTAGTTCATCTCCGCGCTATAAAGTTTTGCTTTAATTTAATTGAAATGTAATGTTAACCTATTAAACGTGTAGATTGTAAACCTATTAAAAGTGCCTTACAAACCTGTAATCTGTTGATGAATAACCCAAAAAAAACAAAATAAAAACATGGTAAACAACACCACATAACAGTAACAATTACTTTTACAACACCTGAGAAAACAGCAACAAATTTTGATGAAAAATTACAGCAAAAATGAGATTTTGAATATGAAAAGCATGAGATATTGTATGAACTTGTTCAAAACCAAAAATTGTAGTATTTATTTGCATTTATAATTTATGTTTCAAGTGTTTAATTATGCAAATGATGAGAAAAGTATAGTATATGCAATGCAATTATTTCAAAGCATGTGTCGAAATTCTGCATGCAATTGCAAACTGCAACTTCAACCACAAAACCAAAATTCGTAGACAATACTCTCAACTTCTCAACGGATCTGTGTTTAGTAATTGATTTTGAAACGCGAAGAGAAATGTGAAATGGAAATGGTAGAGGAAATGGAAATGGATGAGGAAGTAGATGTGGAAGTATCTAGGCGTTGTTATGTATCCATCACTTTTGGTTTTCATATTTGCACGTTTTGCATACTATACGCATGATTTTGCGCATAATTAAAATACTAAGTGGTTCTAGTGGTGCCTGGCTTAACATTTGTTTTGTGGCATTCTGTTGAGCAATGAGAAATGTGAAATGAGTTTTGTATTTGCATTTGTATTAAATTGACTTGTTCCTTAGCTTTCAGTTTTGCAATAAATTATTTCAGTTGTTTTTGATACCTATTTCAGTATTTCGTATTCGTCTAACTTATACTAATTGGTATATTATTACTTTGCCATTTTATTAGAATACTATTTGCACATCGTTCAACTGAGTTACTCAAAATATATATATGTACATATATCCAATTTTATTTATTTATAAATAACCATATCTTTATTAGTAGAAACTTAGTTTAGCTCAATTCTTTATGTATGTACTTCAAAATAGCACTTATAAAATTTTAAAACCACATGGTTTATGCAAATTAAATGTTTATATAACTCATATGCCATGTGTGTGTTTATATTGCTTATGTCTATGTGTGTGCGCTGAGTGTGTATGCGTGTGTAAGACTTTAATTTAAGCTATACATATAAACTTTATAGAAGATTTTTCGCATGCTTGATAAATGTCTTCTTTTTAGTATTTTAAATATGCTTATGCAATTATTGATCAATCTCTCTCTTAGCTTTAGTATATATTTAGTATTTTCAGCTGAAAATCGTTACCAAAAAATATGCACAATTATTTCAAGAGAAGCTTCAAATGAGAACTTTGAGCTTCTTGCAATGCAAAAAAAAAAACAAAAACAAAAAAGCAACTACAACATTATTTGCATAAACCATTGGATTTAATTACTTATGTCTTGACTATATTTGAGTTTATTTTCATTATTTAATATACCAATTTATATACTTAAGCCTATCCATTATGTCATTTATTAAAAATATTTCGTTTTGTGCTTTCTTTCGTTACATGTTTTTCGTTTTACAAACATTTATTTGGTTTTACCGCTAATCGCTGAACGCTATATAAATATTAAACCAAACTTAATAAACTTACAATAATCTCAACATAATTTTGGCTATGCAAAAAAAAAACCAAAATCAATCACAACTATCAAAAAAAAAAAAAAAAAAAAAACCACACAAAATACCGTTCCCATCTATTATGTAATTAGTACCAGGTGCACCGCCACGTAATATCACGGCTATTGCGAACAGCTCGACAACGATCTCACTTAGCTGGCTGCCACCTCCGGCGGAGCGCTCCAATGGGCGCATCATATACTATAAGGTGCTGTTCGTGGAGGTGGGTCGCGAGGACGACGAGGCGACCACACTCACATTGAACATGACCCAAATAGTGCTCGATGAATTGAAACGCTGGACCGAGTACAAGATCTGGGTACTCGCCGGCACTTCGGTGGGCGATGGTCCGCGCTCCCATCCGATAATAATTCGCACCCAAGAGGATGGTATGTATGCCAATGACAATCTTACCTATGCGTAAGTTTTAACTCAAATCGTATCTATTATTTTTATCATTATTGATTATTTTTTTACCTTTAATACCATTCTCATTCATATGTTATCATTTAAAATAATCTATTTTGTTATAAAGTTTTTTATCATCAGTTTAGTTAAACCTAAAGTTATCTATATATCTACATCATACTAATCAAACCAATTTTTGTACAATTTTTGAATTTTGATAACGAGCATCCAACGCAGGAACTGATGGAACGCAAAATGGAGCGTTTTTTCTACTTTTTTATATAATTTTGTTTCTGTTGATATCAAAAATTCGTATATTTCTGCGTGTGTGTGTGTGTTTACTATCAGTAAATACCATATATATTATAATATGTTTTATATGCTGCAAACATATATTTTTTTGAACGCAGCAGTATTTATTTAATACCTCTTTTATTTGTAGATCCTTACATTCTTAAAAAGAATACTCCATATCTTTTATTTTATCTTTATTTTTGTTATAATGATGAAAAAAGTACTTCCGATACGAGTAATCCAATAAGCTCCTTTTTTTCATAATTTTACCCTTATTTTAAATGCTTTCCTCCGACAATATTCGTATGTTAAATTTCTCTAGTAAAAATTTCGACAAAACTTTGAGCTCTTAACGAACTTTCAGATGCAAATCTGCTTTAAAATTATTTTTGATTTATATACTGCCCCAATTCTGTCTTTCGCCTTTTTCAATTCTTTAATTTTGCTTTGACTTTTAGTTTTCAATATATTAAGCTCATTAACTTTTTATTTAATCAAAACAAAAAAAAACAAAAAAATTTTAATTGGTAATATAAAATTGCATATTTTTTGGCGCAATTTTTGACTACTTTTTGCACTTGTATCTCTATAAAGAAAAGTTTAAAAAAACTTTTTTAGCACAACTCCTATATTGTGTTTTTGTTATTTAATTGACTCTCAAACGTCTTGATGAAAGATTAATTGCATTATCCGAATTGGAAATATATTCTAAATATATAATAATTCATATTTTTGATATAATGCATTCAACTTTTTTGTGGTAATTTGTATAGCACCTAAAGAAAAAAAAATCGCCATGAGCTCTGTGTTTTTGTAAGCGCACCAAATATAATACAATTACTATTACTATTACTACTACTCTTACTTCTACTACTATACATACACAACTATCTACTGCAAATATAATCTACCAAGAATTTATGATTTTTGGAAATTTAGTTAGTTGATTGTTGTTGCTTAATTTATTTATTTTTTTACTCTTTTGTTGTTGTATATACTGTGTGTGTGCCCGCAAAGGGACCACATTAAATATTAAATTGATTTATTTACATAATTAAATTTATGCAATTATAAATGTAAACAAAACTCCCAACAGGCCCAAGTAGGCCATAGTTACCCAAACCCAAACCCGCCTCCCCTTACCCTGTTCCTCCTGCTTTGCCGCACTTTTGTTGTTGTGTACCTTTGGCAAATAATGCAAAATTTTCATTGCATTTATTTACATATTTCATATAGATTTTAATGTGCTTGCAGAGGGTCAGCTTTACAAGTTTTTCTAGTATTCTTGCTATTAGTATTTCCGATGCTGTAATGGATATATACCTCTTTTCTTAATGAATTGATCTATTATCCTTATATGTAAATTTACAAAATATAAGAATTACAGATATCATATTATCGTACAGACTGTCATCGTTTATATGATATTTCCAGCTTTTCTTGTGGAAAATTTTGTCAAAATTTAAAACAAATAAATTAGGAAATTTAACAACGGCATAATACTTTCAAAGAATGATGTTTCCATCTGCAGAACATCTAAGATTCCAGTTTCAGTATCCTAACCACAACGCAACGTAAAAGTGCACTCTGCCAGGGTATTAAAACTGCGGTAAACCGTAGATAGCTGTTTTTCTTTATTTGTTTTCTCATTTAAATATACCTACATATATATATATATATATCCACATGTATGCATACATATTTAATAAAATTTTGCAGCAGCTCGGTGTAATATTTTGAGCCCATACTTTCTATCAACTTTTGCGTTTTGTTTTTGGCACACATTTTGCACTTTGGCGCCTATATAACACCCTGTTGACCTCTCCCACATACCTCCAAAAATGCTGTTGCTGTTGTTTTTTTTTTATATATATTTATTTATTATTTTATTTTATTGCTATGCAAATATGCGAACAGAAAACAGCAACAACATAGCAAAAATCCTTAAATTGATTTTCGCACAAAAATTATTTGATTTTTGTATTTAATTTGCATTCTGTTGACACATTTGATTAAGTTTTATTTGCCATCCGCCATCACCTGCATGTTTGCACAGTTAACACATTTGCATCTGGTTCACAGTTTTTGCCACTTTTTTACACCTAGTATTATGTGTGTCCTTTTGTTTGTTCCCTACATGGTGGTCACCTGAGTTGAGCCCGCCATTTGTATAGGCAACAATAAACCAATTTTATAATTTTTCTCCGCAATTTTATGAATATTTTTTATAACAATTTAAACTGAGCTAATATTTTAGAATAGATATAGCAAATCAGAATTGGTCAGATAATTAACCAGCAGTGTTTAGTTAAATATGTGTTGGGATAAACTATGGAAATTTAAAATGAAATAAGAAATAAACGAAATTGAGAATTTTATAAATTAAAATGGTAACTTTTTTAAAAAAAATTATTTAATAAAAAAAAATTATATGTTGAAAACTATTTAAGCAGCTTAAATTGAATTGAATCAACAAAAATTTAAAATTAAAATGCACAGGGGAATTATTTTTTTTTTTCAAATTTATTGTTGTCACTTATAGAGCAGTCTAAGAATATTTCCGATTTTGTGAAGGTCATAGCTTTTTATCTCTTATTGTATCCATTATAATTGCACTTCTAAAAAGCTTCAATTTCCTTTTTTACCATCTCATTTATTGCGTACATAAAATATTATTTTACCATAAAAGTGAAATACACAAGTGCTTGTTAGCTGTTAACTTGCTTGTTCCAAAATACTTTTCATTCTTTCTAAGTATCACTCAATTTAGTTGTTTTTTGTGTTTGAAAAATGGTCGCCACAATGAAAAGTGTTGACTCACTCACTTAATATAATTTGTTAAACATAAGCACTGTAAATGAAATGTACTTATGTAGTTATTGGTTAAGCACCTAGTAGTACGTCAACTAAGTTAAGCTATAAGCACACTTCAACATTCACTTTGATTCTGTACTTTAAGTAAGCACAACAAAAAGCACCGCAAAAACTGAAAACTGGCAGCACCTTTGCACAATTGCCAAATACTTAGAATGCCAGGCAGATTAATACTAATATACTTTATCTATGACTATGGCTACTTTATTCAACTTCTTTTCACCTCAGCAATGCACCTAAATTATAATAAAAAACGAGCACATCAAGTTGTCTAGTCAGCACAATATACATACTTACTACTCACAGCTCTGCTCGATGCTCATTTGTGTCGTCTACTACTACTATATTTTAATTGTACTCAATTTAGCACAATCAAATGTGTGTGTATGAATGTATGTATGAGTATGTGGAGGAGTGTATACATATGTGTGTGTGTGTGACTATCTTGGATAGCATTGATAACCCTGCGGCAGCAGCAGTTAGCAGCTGCTTGGCAGTTAAAGGGTCCGCTCAAAAGTATACTACAATATTTTTTACCAATTTTTTTGCATTTTCTTTCTTTAATTTTTATTTCGCTGATGTTGCGCTTGTTAGCTGAGCTTGGCTTTCAATGCGATATACGAAATACGAAATGCAAATGGCACCAGTCTAAAGCTGGGCACTTGCTTTTATATATTTATTTTTTTCGTTCTTTTTTTTTACACACTCTGAGCTTGCTGCAAATTCGTAAAGCAGGCAGCAATTTCCCTTTTGTGCGCTCTAGACACACACGCAAGACCAGCGAGCAACCCAAGTAACCAAAAAAATATAAAAAAAAAATCATCATGTTATTTAAAACTGCTCAACAAGCAGATACTCCCTAATGATTTTCCAAATTTTTTTTAGATAAAGCAATTCGTTTCTAGAAGTAGATGCTGTATCTTCTGCTTTTAATTGATTTGTTTTACCAATTTAATCACCTAAAAATTAAATGTTTCCAAAACTATTTAACAGTGTTCAAAAAATTGTGTTTTGGGGCTTTTTTAAATTGTGTTATTAATTAAAAAACAAAATTGAAGCTCCCACAAATACGTGCAAAATTGCAAATACAAAACTAGCACATAAATATTGTTCCAATATTAATTTTCATAAGAGTTGTATTGATATTCCCCGAAAAGGACCATCAAATTTTGATGAGCTATTTTAAAAAAAAAAAAAATTTAGTCAATGTTGCAGTGTAATAAAAAATAAATAAAAAAACTTGCTGTTACACAGAAAAAAAGTGTCGGGATAAAATTAATCCTACGGTAATCCCGAATTTTCCTAAACAAATTACAAAATATTTTATTTAAGTATTAAGTATGATTTTTCAATTCCTTTCGTCCCAAATATTTTGAATATCGGGGCTCTATATGAAGTTTTTCAGTGAAATCAAATGCTTTAGACTTTTTTGACAATTTGAATGCTGAGTGGTTGCCATTTTATCCGTATGTTTTGCTAATTTAACAATAATATTCTGAATTAATCCCTCAAAAATACATGCTAAAATCAAGAATTTAAAACTTGAATTTTAGGATGGGTTCTTTATTTCTGTGATTATTTTTAGTATCTATAGAAACAACCAAGTACTAGACTGTACTTATATGCCTATCATCATTGTGACTACATATAAGGTATTCAAATGAGCACCTCGAGCATTTGTAACTTGGCTTAGGACGTGCTCGTTGCCCCATTCTTTCTATTCAACAGAACTCACAAAAAGCAAACGAGAAAAAAATAAATTATAAAAAATTGAAAACACCTTCCAACGGTAGCATTTTAATTATTTTATATACTTTTGGATGCTAGTGTGTGTGTGTGTGTGTGTATGTGTGTGTGGGTTTGAATGCATATGAAATGACAAGATATAGACAAAGCTGCAGTTGACATGCAAGCTGCCCCTTTTACCTGCCCCACGGTTCAGACAGCTACCTGGCGAGCACTAATGAAGCATAATTTAACATTTGTGCCGCAAATTGCATTTGAATTATATATTTA
Source organism: Drosophila subquinaria (assembly GCA_037043405.1). Classification (NCBI taxonomy): domain Eukaryota; kingdom Metazoa; phylum Arthropoda; class Insecta; order Diptera; family Drosophilidae; genus Drosophila; species Drosophila subquinaria. Next base: position 47,262 of record JBAMBL010002625.1, read on the forward strand.
TTTTAAAAATTTTAATGAACTCAACTGACCCGAAGCATTTGAACAGCTCACAAACTAAACAAATAATAAAATAAATTAAGTTACAATTTAAAAGTGAAATTAAAGTAAGTTAAGTAATTGTAAGTGTTAAGCTAATTTTAACTAATTTTAAGCCTTACAAAATACCACATCATATGTTTAGCTGAATGAAAATCCAAAATGATTTACAGCTGCAACACTTTTTGTAGAGTATCAAAGCGGGTGTGCCAACAAATATGTACATTTTGTATCATATACATGTCTATCTATGTTTCTTATTTTTTCTCGACTTACCTTTGACACGAATCGTTTATGATTTCTTTCCGTAATAATTGCATTGAAACTGTATACTGTAAACTAAAAAGCTATATCTTATATCTTTTTTCATATATATTAAAAAAACAAAACACAAATATATCTTTGCTTGGCCACTCGCACCTTGCACTACTTGCTCTGTTTCGTGCACCTTTTTTGAATGCAAACTCCAAATGGAATACAAATTTTGAAAACTTTTTTGATGTGAATACAAAATTATTGCGAAATTTGATTTTTGAACGCAACATTTAATGGATGGTGGTTAAATTATTAAAATTTTACAAAAAATAATTTTAAATCTATTTAGAAAAAAAGAGTGAGTATTTTTATATGGTTTGAATATAATGTTTAAGAATGCCCAATCTAGCAACCTATATATATTTATACATCTACAAATATCTTAATATCATACTATTTTTGTACTGGTCCAGAATTTTAGACCAATCACTAAATCTCAAATCAAATCTCTTTTATTTTGTTTTTTGAAATGTTTTTTCTATTTCGACCAAAAAAAAAACAAAGAATAATAATGAAATATTTTTGAAGCACATAAAGTCAGCGAGGATTTTTGTAATAAGGCTCTTGACTTTCTAATCAAATTTTAATTACCATTTTTGGATTTGAACTAAGTACATAACACATCTTTGATTTTTATTTTGCACACGAATCAAATAAATACAAAACGTTTTTTGAATGCTTACATGTTTGTTTTTGCCCAAAAATATTGATATTTAAGAATTGGGGAAACCATAGAAACTGGTTTCGCTCAAGTTTTTTGTGTACAAACTTTTTGAAACTTCTTTATAAGTATTACTCTCAAATAGCAAGCAAGGTGTAAACTGCACTTCTTATTCACTTTTGTGCACCTACTGAGCAACCATTTTCTTCTTTTGTACCTAACTACCTACCTAACTACTTACCCTCCCAACTATTAAATATAGTACATTTAGCATTTAAGCAGCACTTTTTTAAATTTTTTTTAAATATTCATTTCAATTAATCTGTGATGTGGTGAAGTTGACTTGGAACCAAAAAGTTCGTTCTGGTTTTGTATATTGCTCCTAGGGTCTAAGGCAACTTTAGCAACCTTAGTGCTTAATGTTTAGTTCCATCTATGTATCTAGGTATAAGCTACTTAGTCTTAAGGGCCAATAGGCCAACAAATCCTAAACAAAACTTAAGTTATCTCTAAGTAAGCGTACGTATTCGACTAGTCCGTTTGAAACCTTGCTATTTATATATGCCTTAAACTAATCTATTGCTCCCTCGTCGATCGTCTCTAGTGCCTGGAGATCCGCAAGACGTGAAGGCGACACCTTTGAACTCCACCTCGATACATGTCAGCTGGAAACCACCACTGGAGAAGGATCGCAATGGCATCATACGTGGTTATCACATTCACGTTCAGGAAATGCGCGATGAGGTGAGTTGAAGACGCCTATTCTCAATTAAAGTTTGAGTTTAAAAGTTGAGTTCAAAATTAATCAAACCTTAAAAATAATAATTTGCATCAATCAGAAAATCTTATATATTTGAATAGGGTATCGTGGAAACAAAATTAACTTATATAATATTATCAATTTTTACTATACAAATTAAATTGAACTCTAATTTTTTATTTAAATTAAAAAAATAATTAATTTAAAATATAATATATGCATTATTAAATTTTTTATTTTTACCTAACTATTATATTTAATATTTAATGTAAAAAAAAAAAACTTTGCATAAATGAACAACATAATAAAAACTAAATATAGACATTTTTAGAAAAAGGTCCACCTCGCCCAAAAACGTAAAATTGATCAAAAACTCACATCTTGTGAAATTTTCTTCCAAAAATGTATTTAAATTATTTATTTGTGCAATATACGCTAGAAGAAATTCAATAGGTTGAACACATACATAGATTCTATATTGGAAAAAATTCACTTTTTCTATATTTTTGGGCATTTTTTTTTAAATTTGATTTCCAAAATGGACAGTTTGTATTCTATCGATTGCACTAAGTGAGATAGTAAGATTGTAACGTAAACCATTTTAATATATAGAAATATATTGAAAGTTTAATTTAAAACAAGTTTTACAAGCTGTTTTCGATATATCGAATAAAATTTGATGAACAAATTCTTGGAACAAATTAGGTGGAAATCTTGTTACGTTCGCGATGTCGCGTTACAAATTACTAATAAATCTTCTAAAATAAATAAATGATAGTATCGGATCAAAATTATTTCTAAAATGAAAACTACATTATTTTATTATGGTTTAAGAGTATTTTTTTCCAAATTACTCGCCCCATTTCGCAGACTTTTGCATTTGTCAAGATGAAGTCAAATATGACTTCCATTTTTCGTCGCGTTCGCTATGCATTGTTTTTTTTAAAAGCTTGTCTTTTATAATAAAAATAGTGTTTATAAAACTCATTAAGCCCGTCAGAAAACCTTAACCTTTTTTGTTTTTATTAAAAGATATATCAATTTTGTGTTCTCTGTCCTGGAAATACCCATATTTAATTAAATACATAACTATGTACATATATTCATACTTTTGATATTAAAAATTTATTATTGTTTAATCTTCTTTTAACTCAAACAAAGAAAGAGATCTTTTAACTACATCGTCTACTTTAAAAGTGAAAAGCGGTCAATTAAGTTGGTTATGTTTTAAAGCTAACAATTCATGTTTAGTTTTTAATTTAACATTTTAAAGTATTATTTGTATTTAATATTAATCTCGTTAAACCCTTTAATCTGTATGCAATCCTAGGGCAAGGGCTTTCTCAACGAGCCGTTCAAGTTCGATGTGGTCGACACGCTGGAGTACAGTGTGACAGGGTTGCAACCCGACACCAAGTACTCCATTCAGGTGGCAGCTCTGACCCGCAAGGGCGACGGTGATCGCAGTGTGGCCGTGATTGTGAAGACGCCCGGCGGTGTGCCAGTGCGTCCCACAGTAAGTCTGAAGATCATGGAACGGGATCCCATCGTGTCCATTGAGCTGGAGTGGGAGCGACCGGCGCAAACGTACGGCGAACTGCGGGGCTATCGACTGCGCTGGGGCGTCAAGGATCAGGCACTGAAGGAGGAAATGTTGTCCGGACCGCAGATGACCAAGAAGCGTTTCAACGATCTGGAGCGTGGGGTGGAGTACGAGTTCCGTGTGGCGGGCAGCAATCACATTGGCATTGGCCAGGAGACGGTGAAGATCTTCCAGACGCCGGAGGGTACACCCGCCGGGCCGCCCTCGAACATAACCGTTCGCTTCCAGACCCCGGACGTGGTCTGTGTCACCTGGGATCCGCCGACACGGGACAATCGCAACGGTCTGATCACACGCTACGATGTCCAGTTCCACAAGAAGATCGATCATGGCCTCGGTTCCGAGCGGAACATGACGCTGCGCAAGGCGGTCTTCACCAATCTGGAGGAGCACACCGAGTACATCTTCCGGGTGCGTGCCTACACCAAGCAGGGAGCAGGTCCGTTCAGCGACAAGATCGTTGTGGAGACGGAGCGCGACATGGGACGTGCTCCGATGTCCGTCCAGGCGGTGGCCACCTCCGAGCAGACGGCTGAGATCTGGTGGGAGCCAGTGCCCAGTCGTGGCAAGCTCTTGGGCTACAAGATCTTTTACACGATGACCGCCGTCGAGGATCTGGATGATTGGCAAACAAAAACAGTGGGTCTGACCGAATCCGCGGATCTGGTGAATCTGGAGAAGTTCGCCCAGTACGCGGTGGCCATTGCGGCGAGATTCAAGAACGGTCTGGGCCGTCTCAGCGAGAAGGTGACGGTGCGCATCAAGCCCGAGGATGTGCCGCTGAATCTGCGCGCGCATGACGTCAGCACACACTCGATGACACTGTCCTGGTCGCCGCCCATCCGCCTCAATCCGGTCAACTACAAGATCAGCTTCGATGCCATGAAGGTGTTTGTGGACTCGCAGGGATTCTCGCAGACGCAGACGGTGCAGAAGCGCGAGATCATCCTCAAGCACTTTGTGAAGACGCACACGATCAACGAGCTGAGTCCGTTCACCACCTACAATGTGAACGTGAGCGCCATTCCCTCGGACTACTCGTACAGGCCGCCAACGAAGATCACGGTGACGACCCAAATGGCAGCACCGCAGCCCATGGTCAAGCCGGACTTTTATGGTGTGGTCAATGGCGAGGAGATCCTGGTCATTCTGCCACAGGCATCCGAGGAATATGGTCCCATCTCGCACTATTATCTGGTTGTGGTGCCGGAGGATAAGTCTAATCTGCACAAGAATCCCGATCAGTTTCTTACCGATGATCTGGTGCCCGGACGCAATAAGCCCGAGCGTCCCAATGCGCCCTATATAGCCGCCAAGTTTCCGCAGCGCTCCATACCGTTCACCTTCCACCTGGGATCGGGCGATGACTATCACAACTTTACCAATCGCAAGCTGGAGCGCGAGAAGCGCTATCGCATCTTTGTGCGCGCCGTGGTGGACACACCGCAGAAGCATCTGTACACCTCGAGCCCGTTCTCCGAGTTCCTCTCGCTGGACATGCGTGAGGCGCCGCCGGGCGAGCGACCGCATCGACCCGATCCCAACTGGCCATCGGAGCCGGAGGTGTCGGTCAATCGCAACAAGGATGAGCCCGAAATACTGTGGGTGGTGCTGCCCCTAATTGCCGCCTTTGTGGTCTCCACCACGCTGATTGTGCTGTATGTGGTGCGACGTCGTCGCCAGCCGTGCAAGACGCCCGACCAGGCGGCCGTGACCCGACCCCTGATGGCCGCCGATCTGGGCGCCGGACCGACGCCCAGTGATCCCGTGGACATGCGCCGACTGAACTTCCAAACGCCCGGCATGATCTCACATCCGCCCATACCCATTTCGGAGTTCGCCAATCACATTGAGCGTCTCAAGTCCAATGACAATCAAAAGTTCTCGCAGGAATACGAGAGCATCGAGCCCGGCCAGCAGTTCACCTGGGACAATTCCAACTATGAGCACAACAAGTCCAAGAATCGCTACGCGAATGTCACCGCCTACGATCACTCCCGGGTGCAGCTGCCGGCGCAGGAGAACGTGCTCGGCTCGGACTACATCAATGCCAACTATTGTGATGGCTATCGAAAGCACAACGCCTATGTGGCCACCCAGGGGCCGTTGCAGGAGACCTTTGCCGACTTCTGGCGCATGTGCTGGGAGCTGAAGACGGCGACGATTGTGATGATGACGCGGCTGGAGGAGCGCACGCGGATCAAGTGCGATCAGTATTGGCCCACGCGCGGCACTGAGACCTATGGCCAGATCTTTGTCACCATCACCGAGACCCAGGAGCTGGCCACCTACAGCATTCGCACATTCCAGTTGGTCCGCCAGGGCCACAACGATCGACGGGAGATCAAGCAGCTGCAGTTCACCGCCTGGCCGGATCACGGTGTGCCCGATCATCCGGCGCCATTCCTGCAGTTCCTGCGCCGTTGTCGCGCTTTAACACCGCCCGAATCCGGGCCCGTTGTGGTGCACTGTTCGGCGGGTGTGGGACGCACCGGTTGCTACATTGTCATCGATTCGATGCTGGAGCGCATGAAGCACGAGAAGATCATCGATATCTACGGGCATGTGACGTGCCTGCGGGCCCAACGCAACTACATGGTGCAAACGGAGGATCAGTACATCTTCATCCACGACGCCATTCTGGAGGCCATCATCTGTGGCCTCACCGAAGTCGCCGCTCGCAATCTGCACACTCATCTGCAAAAGCTCCTGACCACCGAACCGGGCGAAAGTATTTCCGGCATGGAGGTCGAATTCAAGAAACTCTCCAACGTCAAGATGGACTCTTCCAAATTTGTTACGGCCAATTTGGCGTGCAACAAGCACAAGAATCGTTTGGTCCACATTCTGCCCTATGAGTCGAGTCGTGTATACCTTACGCCCATACACGGCGTCGAGGGTAGCGACTATGTCAATGCCAGCTTCATCGATGGCTATCGCTATCGCTCCGCCTATATTGCCGCTCAGGGACCCGTTCAGGATACCGCCGAGGACTTTTGGCGCATGCTCTGGGAGCACAACTCCACCATTGTCGTCATGCTGACCAAACTCAAGGAAATGGGCCGAGTAAGCAACCTTTCACCATCATGCACTGTCAATCCATTCATTTATTTATTGTCCTCTTGCAGGAGAAATGCTTCCAGTATTGGCCACACGAACGCTCCGTTCGCTATCAGTATTACGTTGTGGATCCCATTGCCGAGTACAACATGCCTCAGTACAAGCTGCGTGAGTTCAAGGTGAGTTTCCTCCTCGTCATCTCGTATTGAACTATGAATACAAAATTCCAAATAAAAATTTAAAATTAACAATTAAATTAATATAAAATTGGAACTGGTTAGAAATAAATGTTAAAATCATAACTAAAGTCAGCCAGTAAAGTTTTCTTGCACCCTAAATTAGGGTTCTTTAAATTAATACTATATTCGCTTAAATTCTTTTTAAATGATATAAAACTTTCCTTAACCCATTAGGTACCCATTTACAATTTTGAATTTTAGAAAAAAGTCTACTTTTTCAACTTTTGTCCTTGATTTTTTAATGTTTAAAAAAATGTTTTGATGCAAAGAAAGTGTTCAAACAATTCTTACAATGACTGAAAAAAAAAGTGTTCAAAACTCACTACGCTAGTATTTTTTTATGATTTTTTGAAAATGGCTAAAAACGACTATTTAACCCATTTTTCCTCCTTTTCATACAAAATGTGAATTTTTAGCCATTTCAATATAATATAATACTAATTTAAGAAACCTGCATCAAAACTTTTTTTTAAACAATTATTTTACTAATTTAGGGTACTTACAAACATTATTGACTGACTGTATGTACCAAATTAATTCAAAATATAGTTCATAATATTATTTTAATTGTATTATGATCCAATATTTGTTGCAAGAATACAATGCAATGAGATCAATTAATACAAATTTTATTTGAAAATTACTATATGGGGAAGAATACATCGCAGGTCAGGCAGCTAAGGCCCATCTCAGATTCCAGAGTCATCAGAGTTTGGCCGACGCTAACTTAAAATAGCCAGAGAGATTGCAATTACTAGATGATATAGCTTATACTAATTATAGCATAATATTGAAATTGAAATTAAAAAACCAACTGTTCAATTCAATTTATTACTAATAATCAAATTCATTATCATTTCATAATTTTCATAAAAGCGATACAAATTTATGTCTTTTAGTTTTTTTTTTATAAAAATCATTCATTTATTTTATTTTTTATATTTAATTGATTGGCTGAGGTATCTTGAAATTGAGAAAGTGTTTTACATCTATAGCAGCTAAATCATATTAATATAAAATAAGCTGTGGAATATCAATTTAAATCAATCTGGCTTACTACTTTTGGATCTAGCTCTTTCCCTTATTAACTAGATATTTTAATGTATACGTTAACCTGCATATGTTTTTATTCCACCCTCTCAGGTGACCGATGCACGTGATGGTTCCTCGCGCACCGTGCGCCAATTCCAGTTCATCGACTGGCCAGAACAGGGTGTACCCAAATCCGGCGACGGCTTCATCGACTTCATTGGCCAGGTGCACAAGACCAAGGAGCAATTTGGACAGGATGGTCCCATCACCGTTCACTGTTCGGCTGGTGTGGGACGCAGTGGTGTCTTTATCACGCTGAGCATCGTCCTGGAACGCATGCAATACGAGGGCGTGCTGGATGTGTTCCAAACAGTGCGAATTCTGCGCTCCCAACGTCCCGCCATGGTGCAGACAGAGGTAAGATGAGAGATACTACAATTTTCTTAGCACTTGGATATTAATTTATATTTATTTATTTGTTCAGGATCAATATCATTTCTGCTATCGCGCTGCTTTGGAATATTTGGGCTCATTTGACAACTATGCAAACTGAGTATCGATTTAAGTTGGATTTGGATTTGAAGTTGATGTTGATATTGAAGTTGAAACTGGAGTCCAGCTGGCTACAGAGCAAAAACGTTGTCAACTTTAAGTTATGTTAAATGTTGCATGTACTGTACGCATAATATGCATTTACGATATACATAGGATACACGAGAATACCTTAACTTTAAACTTTAAAGTATTATAGCCAGATACTGCCCACACATAATTACTTAACTACACGAATACATATGTATGCATATGTATGTATATTTACTATATGTATTTGCATCAAGTCTTTATTTATCTTATCTCGTCCGTCTTTATTCATTTGCCTCGGTCTAATCTTATTGTACTTCTTCGTTTTTTATCATTTTTGACATAATTGTGAACTCAAGAAGACTGTTACACGTTTAATTATCAGTAATTTACATATGCGATATATATTCTCTATATACCGTCGTGTGTATGTATGTATGTATGTATGTATGTGCACACAGTTTTTGCTCTAACTAATCAAAGTAGTCAATCAACTTGTTGTTGTGTGTCATCATGGACCACACTGGTAACCTATACATATTTTAACTAAGGACTTGGTAGCTATTAATCGTACCGCCTAAATGAATCTCGAAACAAACAAAAGCAACGTAGCTCGATGATAGAATGAATGAAAGTGAATGATGCGAAAAGTATCCAGTTTATTGCACATATACATTCATACATATATGTATTTTCCGTATGTATGTATGCGTATGCAAACAATCAATCAAATATAATATGTTAATTTGTTTTTTTTTTTAAATGCTTATAAGCTGAAAAGTCCGTTTAGGTTCTGTTTCGAATTAAACTTTCGCATCAAATTCACTTCAACAATTACAAATACTTCAATTTGTGATTTTTATGCGAAAGTGAAATCGGTCAACAGTCCGTTTATTTAATGAAATTAAAAGAAAAACATGTAAACCGTGCAATTAGTCAAAAAGTCTTGCGTAGTGCATATCTTATAAGACAGCTAGTTTAAATTAGTTATTAGATTTAGTTAACTGCCATCAGTTAGTTTTAGTTATTTCTGGACATTCCCATAGAATGATAGACAAATATTTATTGAGAGATTGCTGTCCAAATTGTAAAGCTTTTCCCATTTTATCGCTTAATTTTCCAGCATCTGCAGATTATTCACATTTTATATCCTGCCAACAATTGGAGATTATTGCGAGCTTTACTTAATTTTCCAACAAGTTTAGTTATCGGTTATCATATTTAATTTGGAAATATTTCCACAGAAATTTCACAGATGATATTCCGAAATGTACGATTTAGTCATTTCAGCTGAAATTGACGCGAAAATGAAATTCGGAATGTTCAAGAACTTATTTTTAAGCGTTATATGTTTAGATTCCTGTATATACCAGAACAGAACCCTTACAGCTAATTAAATAGGATCCTAAAGCTAGAAAATTATGGTACCTAAAGTGTATGAAAAAGACAGCATAGATAATAATAATCAAGCAGTTAGACAGAGCAAGAGACAAGTAATAAGATAACTGTAGATATGTATTGTAGAATATAAAATATACAAACAAACAAACAAACATTTCTACTTATTATTGTCTAAGAGAATAAAATAATAATGTACATAACGAAATGATATGATGAATGATCGATTTCCGATCGGAATAGTAGTATTTATAAAAGACGTTAGCAAAGCGATAACAAAATTATTAGCCCCGAACACATGTTAAAAAACAATAGTAATAATCCATATCTAATATACAAACATAATTAGATATAGATCACATACACACATAAACATATATGTATTTGTAATTGTTAGCGAGTTGCCCAGAAAATGAAAATTGGATTAATGTTAGGACATAGTAAATTGACAAGTTGGACCCAGAATCGGGTATATTTGAAATGAATAATAATGAAATTATAGCGATACCGATAGCAACAATAGATGTCTAGAAATAATCAAAGTTGCAAGCATATATAAGTACGTATATAGCATACTAAATCATATAAATACATATATATAAAATTACAAATTATTGTATATTACATCAATTTGTCGGCTTGTCAAATTTTGTTAATATATAGAAATTGTTTAATATTACATATATATTTTAACAATTAGTCAGATATTAACAATTTTAAAATTAAATGCAAGACCCTAAAATAATAATCATGCTACAGATTGAGCGATTGTATTTCATATGAATGTATTTAAGCAAGTGAAATATTACGTTAAACATTATCATACGACTATATGTATCAGATATATATATATATATATATAAATATTTATAATTTTGAAGAACCGAACAACCAATGAAAATTAATAAAAGGCGAAATAAAATACACATTATAAAACATATTCACAATTGTTTTGTTTATTATAAATGGCAAATATACAGTGTGATAACAGCGTATTCGTTAACAAAAAAAAAACTCTTTTTGGTTTTTGAAAAGATGTGGAACATTGGAAATTTTAAGACTCTAATATAATATAATTCTAATATAATTAACTGACGGCATCGTCGGCTGCAACTGGATCTGGCTTGTCGACCTGACCCATCTCGGATAGTATGTTCAAAGGATCCTCACTGCGCAAATAACCATTGTGCTCGGGATGCGACTCAAAGACGACTTCGCCACGTATGACACGAACTCGCGGTCCATGGGCACGCGCCGTAAACTTCACCTTGCCACAAGTATCGGGACGTAGACGACGATGTGCCCGCAATCCACTGACCACCACAAAATTTTTATCACATCCGTAGCACTTGTAGCGCTTCATGCCAATGTGACGGGACAGATGCGAGATGAGTGTCTCACGATGTGTGAAATCCAGCGAACAAACCTGGAAGGGAAACAATCAAGCTATAACTGAGCAAGGGAGTTTGCGGAGAGATGTCATTACCTTGCACTTGAAAGGCTTCTCGCCCGTATGCCTGCGTTGATGGACACGCACTTGGCCGGGCGTGCGAAACCGTTTGTCACAGTAATTACATTTATGGGGCAGCTCTCCGGTGTGTATCAACTTGTGGATGCGAAGTGCACCGACTGTTGTAAAGCACTTTAAGCAATGCTCACATTCCCATTCGACTAACCGATTCCTGGCTGTGGATTGTGTCGTTTTTAGTGCTCCAGACGACGCGGGCTTTAGAGGAGCTTCAGTTGGCTTCACAGGAGTTGCAACAACTGGTGATGCTGCCACGGTGGACGCTTTAACATTATCAGCTGACAAAGCAGGAATTGCAGCTTTTGCAGCTGCAACTTCACGTACTGTAGCTTCAGAAGTTACTGGAGGTGTCATCTCAGTTTTTGGCGTAATAGGAGCATCCACATTCGGATTAAGCAAGTTTGTGTCAGGGGCCTTAGAGACATTGGGATTTATTTCTGTACATTTTTGAAAAAATATGTTAATTTTCGGAGCCAAATGTGATGCAACTCATACTCACTCTTATAGGTTTTGACCTCCACCTGCATTTGGGCCAAGTCCGCCTGTGGAATACTGTGTGCGAAAGTCAAATGGTTGGTGAATGCCAAATACTGTTCGTAGCAGCGAGCACACTTCGGGCACTCCCAGTAGAAACGATAGTTGGGATACAAGTAGCGCATTTCACGCACCGTGTCACTGCTCGACTTTGTCGGCGGCAGCTTAAGCCCCTCCATCTGTGTGGGCAACACTCCACTGGTGCTCTTCCTTGGTGTTTGCAGAACACTGCCGGGCAGTGGAGACGTTTGCTCAATGCTACGTATTTGATTCTGGAAGTCAGCAATGATCTTGCGAGATTCAGGCAACATTTCAAATAGGCTCAGATCACTGAAATACGCATTGCGATCAGCACTCCTGGTAACCGAAGATCCCAGAGCAGCTGGCACTGACGCAGCCGAAGCAGCAGTTTTTATCACAGCATTGGAATATGTGATTATATTGCTGCCAATGGTACAGCTGTTAGTATTCGCATTTGTTATGGCCGGCGTAGAAGGCGGAATCTTGATTATTTTCGTATTTGGCGGCAGTTTGAACACCATACAATTGCTGGGCAGCACCTTCAGTATGTTGGACGCAACATTTGGAGTGCTCTTCGCTGCCTGCAGAATGTTGTTCTTCTTTAACAGGTTGGTTGCCTCTTGCGGAGTTTTTTCCTTCGCTGCCTTTAAAATGTTGGGACGCTTCGAGGGTACCACAGAAATTGACTTTGGCAAGGACTTCCACTTATTAACTGGAACAACTGCAATGACAATTTGTAGTGATTAGTGCGTTATCTAAAGAAAGTCCATCAATTAATCTGTTTTTCATGTATGAACACAATTAATGATGATTAATAGTTAAAATTCTCGCAGTTTTCCTTTTTTTCGAAGCTAAGAGTTTCTAGTCTTTAGCATTAATAAATTTTTTATTAAATTGCGGATGCGGAAAGGACCTTGAAGAAAATGCAAAGCAAACTTGATCTGAGTGGAGTTCAGAGAAGTCAAAATCTAGACACGCTTGGTTGATTAAGCTTTCACGATCTCTGAAATCCAGCTGTCTACACAAAAACGGACAAACAAACAAACAAATTATTGGCTTGGCTGCTGATCAACAATATTAATATAAACTTTACACGTTCTTCCGGTTATATACAATGCAACGAAAACAATACACCTCTGTACTCTAGAGGGTGCGTGGTATAAAGAGAAGAAAATGTCTCGGCGTAGAAGTAAAATGTCTCATTTTTCAATATCTTAGTTCGCTCAATATAAACATATTCTTCGATATTTTTACGGTGTCCTATGATTCGAGCCGGCCTTTTTTGTTCTAGAGCTCACTTCGATCATCGATCAATGATCGAAGTTCGATGTAATAGATAAACGAACTTTATCCTGAATGTTTTCTTACACTGTATTGTTGGAGTCGCATGTTTAACGGGCTCAACTTTCGCTGTGGATTCCGCTTTCAATGGCTTTTTGATCGCCGGCAGACGCAGTTTGCCGCGAAGTTGCTCCGGGAGACTTGTGACATTAACACTTGGCCAGGTGACAGCGCTGGACTCGCTAGGACTCAACTCTACGGGCTCTTCCTTTGGTTCGGTTTTGATGACCACGTCCGCCAGTGCCGACTGCTGATCTATCTGCATCTGAGCCTCGTCTGCATCAAGCGGCTCTGATTTGATTTCCACCTGACAGAACATCTCTGCTGGCTGTGGGGCGTCCGGTTTGTTGATGGCCACCAGCTGACCCACATTGCCGGGCGTGTCCACATACTCGATCCGGCCGCACATCTCCTTGCTGTGCTGCCGATGCAGCTGTAATCCCTGACGCGACTCGAAGTGACGTCGACAAATGGCGCAAACAAAATGGCGCACATAAATGTGTTGTGTCATATGCTTGGCCAGAATACTCGAATCCTGGAATCCCAAAAAGCATATCTGCAAGAGAAATCACGAGTTAATATGTGAAAATTTAAATTCCACTCCAGTTGCTCTGTAAAAAATACCTATACATATGTATATCCACCAAAAGGCACACATATTCCTTTTGGTTTTACTCAATGTAATGTTAATGTAATTTTCAAAAAATCATACAAAAATACTAGCAAAGAGATTTTTGAAAATTTCTTTTTTCAGTCACTATTAGTTTTGTTTGGATAAACTTTTTGTATCAAACCATTTTTTGTTTAAGCCCGAGGAAAACAGTTTCAAAAGTAAACTATTACAAAAATTCTAAATATTAAATGGGTATTTAAGGGGTTAAGATAAGTTTTGTATCATTCAAACTGAATTAAAATGAATGTCAAAATAACTGTCGTTTCTATTATTATTTCCATAGCTGTATGTGATACAATTCATTGATTTGAGCCAAAGTTGTTCGGATTTATAGGATAAACAGTCTGCGATTTTGCTTATTTATTTCAAAAGAATCATATAAAATGTGTATTCTGTAAGATTGATATTTATAGCTAATGGGGCCTGCCACGCCTTCTTTTGACTGCTAATTTTAAATGGGCTCACGGTATAAAAATGTTAGTTAGTATGTAACATTGTCAACAAAAGAGAAAGACTTACAACCAGGTATGGTATGTTTGTCTCGCTCTCTCTCTCTAATGGCACTTACCCGGCAGCTGTAACTGTTCAAGCCACACACATGCTGGCGATATTCATGCTCCAGGATTCCTTCCAGAGTATCACACCAAAAGCCACATCCATGGCAGCAGAAATGACGATTTAGTTGGTGGTTGATCTGATGCGAGGCCAGGGCCAAATGATTCTCACACATGAAGTTGCATATTTTGCACTTGGATTCGCTCAGAGCGGCAGCTTCGTCAACTTCACCAGCTGACGTCACAAATAACTGTAACACACAAAAGCTTACTCTCACACTCTCGCATTTGATGTCTGTGTGCATGTGTTTAGGTTAGGTTTTACCTTTTGCTGCTGATCGAGCATGTTCAAGCTGGCTATGAACTTTAGCTCGTCCTCGGACTTGTAGTCGTGAACTGGCACCGTTATCATATTTGGCCGCTCCTCGATTATTTGCATTAGACTGCCAGCTGCATAAGTCAACAGATTAATCATTCATATTAAACACATAGCTAACGGTATAGTGCGTATCACAAATTTACACAATACATCCATACATATCACACACATGCGCGTACACAGTTATACACTAGTGCAAACAGACGCAAACATTCATATTTACCGCACGACATTTCCAAATCTGGCGCGTCCTCGCCGTCATACAACTCCAACTTTATTTTTGTATCATCAATGTCCAGTTCCTCCTTTATAATAACAGATGCCTCATGCATTTTGGTCGCTTATCGCGTGCAACAAAAAAAAAAGTGCGCAAAATAAATTACCGCTGCGATCAGTAGAAGTTATCGACTGCAGTTCAAGAACATATCGAATAATAACCCGTCATACCATGCCGATGTATCGGTAAGCTTGAACTGTATTATCGATATATTTTTAAGAGAATTGCTCAGCGTCATGAAAATAAGCAAAATTCAATTGAATTATTAATTTTAAAATGCATTTTTAAAGTTAAACAAAGGAAAAAGCAAAGCATGCGTTCACTAGTCATTCAAATTAAATGTTAAGCCTTACGGTAGTCTGTTATATGACAGCTGGTAGCAGTTGTGAGTTCTGTTATGTTATCAGGCTTCTGTTATTAAATGCGCATATTCAGCAGCTGTTATTGTCGAAAACAAGGTTTATTTATAATTTTTAGATAACCCATTAAACAACTACTTAAGTCGCGAATTAATTAAATTAAATATTTACACGTAAATTTTTACAAAACAAAATTTGTTCATTGATACGTTGCAAGTAAACAACTGACGCGTAATACAGTTTGTCTGCCTGCTAATAACATTACAGAAAATGTTAACTGCTCTGTTGCGAGTGCGTGTTTGTGTGAATGGCAGAAAATCGTGTAAAAGAAAACAACAACACCACAAGAAAAAACCAAAATAAATCAATTAAACGAAGGATTAAATGTTTAGTCCTTAAATACTGCGAGCACAAACCAAATAGAAGATGAGCAACAGCGAGGACTCGCAGCAATATCTCAACGATATACTTGTCAAAGAAGAGGACGACGCGTCGGGTGGTAAGTGAATACGAGATTAATCTTACAGTTCGTGTGGAAAAAATGTAAATTGAATTCCCTACTTCAGATGAGTCGGATAGACAGGATGGACATGGCAGCATGTTGCGGGAACAGGATCGCTTTCTGCCCATCTGCAACATCATCAAAATAATGAAGGTGCCCGTGCCGCAGAACGGCAAAATAGCCAAAGACGCCCGCGAGTGCATCCAGGAGTGCGTCTCCGAGTTCATATCGTTCATCAGCAGCGAGGCAATCGAGCGCAGCGTCGCCGAGAATCGCAAGACAGTCAACGGGGATGATTTGCTGGTGGCCTTCAGCAATTTGGGCTTCGACAACTACGTGGAACCACTCTCTATTTATTTGCAAAAATACCGCGAGGTGAGTTTAATGCGTTTCCCAATGTGTGGACAATTGTAATGCTTTCTATATTTTATGCACACAGTCAAATAAATCGGATCGCAATTTGTTTGTGGAGAACAGCTATACAAGCGAGGACAACATGGACACCGGCAAGTAGTGGCACTTGTCCATAGGCTATATATTTTAGGGGAAGGCGCTTTTTTATATATATATATAAATCGTAATTATACATAGAATCTATAGTCAAAGTCAAGTTATACTTTAACTGCAAGTAGCTTAATAGTTTTTTTTTTCTCATTTTATATGTATATTTTATAAAACACCAAGTACTTTTGTATATTCTACAGGTTTACATATTTGTATATGCTCAATGATATTACATAGTATGATTAATATGTAATTTATTATCAATTAAAATAAAATCAAATAAATATAAAATCAAATTTCACAGAATTTATTAAAATTATAAAACAAAAGCTACCTAAGGAACATGTTCTGTATGTGTGATGTATGTATGTATGTTTGTATGTATATGTATGTAGGTATACTATATGGCCTGTCTTCAAATGCCATTAAAAACGCATTTAAAATCACTGGATTACATTAATTATTTTTAGAATAACTACTATATTAATAACAGTAGACGTGATGCTTATTTACGATAAGATACTAAAAAACTAGGCTAAAATGATGTGGGTTATACACACGGGGTTCCATTAACACATAAATTTATGCATATTATATGATGACACGCTATTCCCAATGCTTCTCCAGCCTGACTAATCTCAGTACATATCTAATATTAATATTATTATATTATTTTTTGTATTTGTCTTGATTTGTTGTTACAGCATCAGGTCCTCGCTGTCCAAGGGCTCATCCTTAATGCGCAGCATCTTGCTGTCATCTATGGTATAATCGTTCAGGAATATGTTGCTGTCGTTGTGCTGCAAATGCAACGTGGGCGCTGCGTCGGGCAGCAGTTGACCCGGCTGAACGAAGCAGTAGCTCTCAAAGTGCCTGCTGCATATCTGCTTGGAGTTATCCCACTTGGGAATGGGTTCAATTTTGAGATTGTAACACCATTTGGCGCGCTGATTGCGATCCTCTGGGAAGTCTAGCAACGGCAACTTGATATGCTCCACGCCACAGACGATGCAACTCGGCGCTTTGGCGGGCAGATGTCTGGCGCAGATGTGTTGGCCACTGTATCGCTGAGTGTCTGAGAGATTCAGCGCGTGACACCATTGATGCAGCAGCAGGGGATCTGAAATAGAGGCAGTAGAACAATTAGGCATTGGTTTCAATCGGTACCTCATACGAATTCCGAAACATTCTTAAGGAATTTTAAAAAAGATGAATAAAAAAACAAGAAAAAAATTTTACGAATCCAAAATTGGGAAGACAAAATTAGCAATCATAAATTAGGAATTTTAACTCAGAAAAATATTCAGAGTAAAATAAAACAGGAAAAAAAAATTGGGAAAAGTATCTTTGGTTTACCCGTCATTGGAGATAGGCCAGAAAAAAACAATCAAAATATGAGAGGATAGACAACCGTCTTAAATCGCTACTCAATACATACGACCAACACAAAGATAAAAAAAATTGACGAAATCAAAAATATTTTACTCACAATAGCGCGTTTTTTAATAAAATATTTTTGATTTGGGCTTTTCCTAATTTTTATCTTCCCAATTTTTGCTTTCCCAATTTTTGTCTTCCTAATTTGGATCCCTAATAACTGTATTCCCAATTTCGGATTCATTATTTTGGATTCCTAATTTTATTTTCCGAAGTTTCGCGCGATTTTTAAGAAAAAAATTTTTGATTTCGGCTTTTCCTAATTTTTGTTTTTCCAATTTTTGTTTTTCTTATTTTTATCTTCCAAATTTTTGCATTCCCAATTTTTGCCTTCCTAAATTTGGATTCCTAATAACTGTATTCCTAATTTCGGATTCATAATTTTGTATTCCGAATTTTCGTATTCTGAGTAATATTTTTCGACATTCGTATATAGCAGCGGTGGGCACGCAGTGGCTCCGGGAGCTGCCCGGCTGCTCTCAACTAAGGTAGACTCTAATAGGGTTGTTGTTGTTGATGTTGTTGTAGTGCTCCCGAATTCAGATTTCGTGCCCACCGCTGGTATATAGAATCGTTTCAATCAGCTATGGTATCATCTATCTTACCACTGGGAAACTTGTGCAGCTTGACTTCCTCCTGGCAATCAGGCATACAGCAGCGTGGCGCTGCAGGAGCTGCCACGGGTTGACTGACTGCACTCATTGGACCCAGATGAAGTGTGGGCACGGCATTGTACATGAGGCGACGCACCCCGATCAGCTGCGGATCAAAGTGGCGACTGCAGATGAGCTTCGTGTTGCGTTGGGATTCGGTAAAGTGAATCCCGGTCGCCTTTTCCCATTTGCGAATGGAACTGATGTTATTGGGCAGCCGGAAGAGCTTTATGCCATCACCGCGTGGCTTGCGACAGTACGGCAAGGAGCAGAATTTCATTTTCCAAGGCGGCAGCTGACCTGGCGGCAAGGGATCGAAGCGTGAGCGACGCTCCCGTTTCACCAATGGCTCTGTGGCCAGATAGTCATCGTCTTCATCATCATAATCGTCGTCTTCAAAGGCGCCCTCTAGCTGAGTATCCTCCATGGACACAGTCATGGACATGGACATGGACATGTCCAATTCCTCGTTATCGCTGCCCATCTCCAGCTGCATCCGGCTCTGTTCGTTCGTGTAGATCTGATGCGGCACATTGTCGCCCAGCTCCAGCGTGGGCACTGCCCACGGACGCAGCTTGCGCAGTCGGATGCAGTTGGGCTCAAAGTGTGCGCTGCAGATCATCGTCTTCCAGGGACGTCGCTCATCGTACATGATCCTCAGGTTGTGCATCCAATGCTTCTGCAGTTGCTTCGAGCGTGGAAACTTGTAGAGATGGACGCCGTGCTGCGAACGCTGCAGCTGGCAATGCACCAGGGAGCACTTGTCATAGCCAGACTTGACGGGATTTGTTGATGTTGTCTTCTCCTGCTTGATGCTGGGCAGACGCAGATCCTTCCATTTGTGGTTATAAGTCACGGAAGTGTCCGCATGATCCGCATCGGCATCCGCATCCTCATGCAATTGCATCTCTGGCACCAGATAACTGAGTGCATGCTCATCCTCATCCTCTTCTTCCTGCTGCTGCTCCAGCTGCTGCTCCGAGCTGCCCTTCTGCTTATCCAGCCGCATGCTAATCGCCTCAAAGTCACTCTCGAAGAGCTGGCGCGGAGCACGCGGTCCCAGATGCAGTGTGGGCACGCTGCCGTGCATCAGACGCATGTTGACCAGGCAGATGGGCTCGAAGTGGGCGCTGCAGATGCGATAGCGCCAACGGAAGTCCGGATCGAACGGCACCTGGGTGTTGTGCTGCCACTTGGCGCACATGTCCACCGAGTGCGGGAACTTGTGGAGCGTCAGATTCTCGCTGGTCAAGTGATTGGGACAGCCCTCGATCTGGCAGAATTTGCTGGATTTGTGTGGCGGTGCCGGATGTGGCAAACGCAGAATAATCTCACTGGCCTTTGGGTGCGTTTCACTTGGATCCACATCCGGGATCAGCTGCTCCTCGCCAGTCTCCTGTTCCGGCTGCAGCGAAGTGTTGAACTCATTATCGTAGATGGTCGGCGGACGACATGGCCCAAGACTCAGCGTGGGCATGGCCCCACGCCTAATCCGTGATCCATTGAAGCATTCGCCGGTAAAATGATAGCTGCATATACGAAAACGCCATGCGAAATTCGTGTCCACGTCCACCTGGGTGTTGTGCATCCACTTCTGCATGGCATCCAGCGAGGTGGGGAACTTGTGCAACTTGATGTTGCCACTCACATCGTTGGCCGTCACATCGCATCCCCTGACGCTGCAGTGGCGGGCATTGTACTTGAATCCATTGCTGGCAATGGTGCCACTCCCAGATGCGGACATCGACATGGACAACGACGGCATCTGCGTCTGCTGCTCGGCGGCATAGCCCAGAAGATTGGACTCCGAGTCCATTTGCTCGTAGGTGGTGCACTTCTCCACGTGTCCCACCTCGAGGAGCACCTCCAGCGGCTGCTGTGAGTTATCATAATCTTCTTCCACCTCTGGCTGCTGCTGCTGCTCCTGCTCCTGTTCCATCTCCTCCTCCTCCTCCTCCTCGTCCAGCTGATGCTCAATCTTCACTATTGGCTCCAGCATATCAATCTCTTCATCCTCCGGCATGAGTTGCTGTTCCTGCTGCAGCTGCTCCGCGGCCAGCAGCTCATTCATGCGCCGCCATTCGTCCTCAGTGGGATTCTGATAGACGGGCGCCTCGCCCGGCTCCCGCTCCGGCAGCTCCAGCGTGGGCATTGTCCAGGGTTTGAGACGCCGCGTCGTGTCCATGAAGCAACTGGCCTCGAAGTGTCTGCTGCAGATCTTGTACAGGTATCGCTGGTGCTCGTAGAACACCAGCTGCATGTTGTGCAGCCACATCTCGAGCACATCCCGCCGCTGGGGCAACCCATGGAGTCGTCCGCCGTCTCTAGGTTTTAATGTCCGACAGCCTCGCACCGCACAGCTGATGACCCGGATGCGCACACTGTTGCGTGCATCCGCGTAGTTGGTGTCCATCAGCTCCTCCTTCGCGTGCTCCTCAAAGTGCTCCTCGCTGTGATCGTACAGCAAGATCAGGTGCAGCGGACAGAGCTTGAGCGGCTTATCCTCCACATCCTCTTCGATGGCCATGTAGTCCAGCCACCGGCGACGCAGTGCCTCCGCCTGCGGCAGATCGTAGCTGATTCGCAGGTAAGTCTTCTGCAGCTCCACGCACTGCGGATAGCAGCAGTCGTGGCTGGAGCCACTCCGGTTGCAATACTTCTTGACCTTGCCGACTGTCGGCTCTGCGCTCTGACTGCGATGTATATTGTGGAGCTCCTCGTGGCCCAGCTGCAGCGTGGGCATGGCGCCCAACTGGGGTCGTCCATTCTCCAGGCAACTGGGCTCAAAGTGCGCGCTGCAGATCTTCAGCTTGGCCAGCTGCTCCTTGCCCAGCTCCAGGCGGATGTTCTGCAGCCACTTCTCCGCCAGCACGCGCAGTTTGGGGAAGCCAAAGAGCTGCAGCTGGACGGAATCCTCCTCTTCCTTGGCGTGGCCACAGTTGGGCACGCAGCACAGGTTGGTGGCAGCCACCGCATCCGGGGCATCCCAATCAGCCGGATTGGGCAATACATCTGATTGCTCCTCATGTCCCAAGTGCAGCGTGGGACGCGCTCCAGGACGCAGAAGTTTCTGCTGGTTGAAGCAGTGCGTCTCAAAATGACGATCGCACACATGATGATCCCCGCTGCCCATGGCTGTGGCATCCAGGCGAAGATTGTGGCACCAGGTGACGAGCTGGGAGAAGCGTTTGGGCATCCTGTAGAAGCGTTGACGCGGCGCCTCCTCGTCCCTGACACAGCCGGCCACCACGCAGCGCACCTCGTTGAGGCAACGACTCAGCTCCAGCGTGGGCACCGCATTCTCCCGCAACTCACCCGTGTCCGGGTCAAAGCAGTGCGGCGCAAAGTGCGATTGACAGACCTAAAAGGGAATTGGAATTAACAAGGATTTACCAAGGGAACGAACTGTTCAAAATTGCAATCAGTTCAACTGCAATCGCATCATTTATGGTCTGATATTTAAGTTTATTGATTGAAATCAGAAAGGATTGCACTTATTTTTATTGTGTTGTAAAACCACTTTTCTAGGCTAATTTTGACCTTTTAAAATCAAATATGAGGTTGAAAACTAAATTTAAATTCACATTTTTTAAAACCTAACTTTTTTTTTAAATTAAATTTAAGTTAAATTTATTTTTTAATATGGGATGACCAAATTCAACATTTTCTTGATTTTCTAGTTTATTTTAATTTTCCATTTGGAATTGATGTAATTGCAATCAAGTTAAATGTCAGTCATATGTATTTAAATGCAATCATTAAATAAATGAAAGAATTTAAATTGCAATCTAATTTTAAGCTAGCGTCACACGACCGTTTTGGAACCAACACTTTATTAGCTTAAGGCCGGGTCAGACGAGCACTTTTTCACCGACGTTTTTTGTCAAAAAGCTGTCCGTGTCGTGTAACCACACAAAATTTCAAAGCGTCGGTGAAAACCCGACGCTCACCGATGGAAATAGAACACGTTCTATTCCATCGGTGAGCGATAGTGAGCGACACGGACACGAAAATATCTCTTTTTGACAAAAAGTGTCGGTGAAAAAGTGCTCGTCTGAAGCGCCCTTTAGCGTTGTAGAAAAAGACTCAAGCTCTAGCATAAAGTCTAAGATTTTTAAATATACATTTTAACATTTACAAATTTAATAAATTAAATTTGTTCACACACTGAATAATTTTATACAAACAAAATGTTCGTCTGACGCTAGCTTTAGAAAATTTGAAAACAAAAAAAAATTACAATCTTGTCACGACCGTCATTACACAGTACTAATTGTACTGTTGTCGTATTTAAAGTTAAAAAGTTTAGGTAAAAAATGTAGGTAATAAAATTAAAATTCTAGTAATAGATATTTTTACATACTGATTTGATATTCCTATTTGTGTAGCCTACATTAGTAGTACTTTATCAAAGCATTTCAAGAAAAATTATATCCATTATATTAACGCTTCAAGCTTAAGTAGACAGAAATCTGATGATAAACTGTGATCTTTCCATGTTAAAAAAAAACCGAACATCTCACTATCAAAAATGATTGGAGTAAATCATTGGATAGTTTCTTTTTTGAGATTGCACTTAAGGGGAGGTTCTTTTGGTTTTGGCCGAAAATCAACAAAATTTGAGAATGGTTTGTGGAAAAATGAAAAGACATACGAACTTCTGCTTTCGAACTTTGATTCGTTGTTTAATGACGATTAAAAAAAGTATGTGATATTTGAAAAATTCAAAATGGCGGCTTAAAAATGGCGGATCTCGTCGACCTCGACACTCAAAACATCGATCTGCTTCTCCAAGTGTTGGGCCTCTGGTAGTAAACCGAAATGAGAAATGTATATAATATATTAAAATTGATAAAATTTCCTTTGGCTTATACCTAACTTCAATTAATTTTGGTAAAAAAAAAACAATTTCATGGTCGTTTAAAAAAAAAAATTGAAATTTTTAATATTTTTTTTTACTTTGATCTCGTTTAAAAATTATAAATAAACAATTTTTCATGCCAATTTTAGGTATAAGCCATACAAGTATATACTTTAAAACATTTTTTGAATGAAGGAAATCGGATCAATAGAACAAGACCTGTACTTGAAATTAGATTAGAAAACATGGTTTCGAGAAAAACGCGTTTAAAGTTTTTGGAAAGTGACAGCGGGTACGCAGCGCGCGTGACATGGGTACGTTTGACACGCCCTAGCACAAGAAATACGCGTCGTATTGAAATATCCCTTGGCACATATATTCTATACATACATACATATATAACTTTAATTTTATGTAATAAAAAATATCGATTTTTTCAAAAAAATCCAAAAGAACCTCCCCTTAAAAACTTTAAATTGATGATTGAAATCCAAAAGTGATTGCAATGATTATTTTTAATATAATGACAGATTGTTATTAAAACAGTCAATAACAAATGCAATCCCTTGAGATTGGAATCAGATCTATACGATTTTCAATTGATTGCTTAACATAAGTAATGGTCTTTTACCTGGTAGCCATCGCTGCTGGCCTGCATGGAGCGATGCTTGCAGTTGGCCGCCCACTTGCGAATGGTGGGTCGATCCTTGGGGTAGGCAAAGAGACGCAGCTGCTCGCTGCGCGGCTGGAAGCAGCTCAGGACGGAGCAATAGTTCTCCCAGATGAACTGCAGCGCCTGCCTGTTCTCCTGGCTGTCGGCGATGTTGCCATTGTGCCGCGCATTGGGTATGACATGGCCATCGTGTCCCAGCTTTAAAGTGGGCACAGCCCAACTCTGCAGTTGCTTCTTGCAAATGGCGTCCTCCTCGAAGTGATCCTGGCAGACGAACAGCTGCTGTGCATCCACCAGTCGCGGCTGCTGCTGCGTATTCACCAGCCACTTGAGCAGCGACGTCTCCGCGCTGGGAAAGCGAAAGAGACGCGTCTGCAATGTGGATTGTTGGGCGCAGCTGGGAATGCAGCAGATGCGCAGCTTGCCACGTGGACTCGGACTGGCACTGGCGCTGGGACTGCCACAGAAGGCCAGCTCCGTCTTAATGCGCAGCGGCAGCTCCACGGGCACGGACGTGGACAAGGACACGGGCACGGGAACAGGCGTGGAGATGGACACCGGAACGGGCACGGGCACGTGGAAACAGGCGTGGACACGGCTTGCCCGTTGTCATCCAGCTTGGGATTAAGGTAGATATCCGCATCGTTGTGACTCAACTGTAGCGTTGGCACCGCCCACGGCTTCGGACGCACTGGACCCAGACAGTGTGCCTCGAAGTGCAGCATGCAGAAGCGATAGATATAATGCCGGGCAGGATCATATTGGATCTTGGTGTTGTGCAGCCACTTGGCATACATGTCCGGGTACATGGGCAGCTTGGTCAGCCGGATGTTGTCCGTGTACTTGGAGTAGCAGCCGGGCACGGCACAGCGCAGCTTCATGGCCATGGATGAACTGGCAATGAGATCGTAGGTCTCTTGCAGCTGACGGAGCACGGGCGCTGGCAGCTCCTGGGGCAGCGGCACCTGTTCGTACAGCTGCATAAAGTGCATCACACAGAGCTTGCCATCGCTGGCCAGCTGGGGCGTCGGCAGCTGGAGCCAGTGCAGCCAGGCCTGCTGCACCCGAGGATTTGCGGGCAGATCGTGGCAGCGATAGAGATTGAGGCGGGCACAGGGACAGCTGGGCACCATGCAGCCACTGGAGGACCTGGAGATGCCACTGATGTTGCCACGATTGCGATAAATGTGTGTGTCGTCATGTCCCAGCTTCAAAGTGGGCACACAATCCTCCAGCTGCGTCTCCTGCTCAAAGTGTTCGCTGCAGAGACGCGCCTGGCTGGTGTCCATCATATGTGATAGCTTCAGGTTGTGCAGCCACTTGCGCAGCTGAATGCGATTGCTGGGCAGACGATGCAACTGGACGCCATGGAGATCCGGCTGCTTGCCACAGCTGGGCAGACATGCAGCAGTCGCCGCTTAGTCGCTGTCTGATCCGGCGGCGCCTCCATTGCCAACTTCCGTTTGCGGCAATGTTTCAGGCTCCAAAGCCGAAAAACCGAATGCTGCGCATTGCCCACGGATTGGCCATTGCAGCTGTAGCTTAGGGCCGTGCCGTGTCCCAGATTCAACGTGGGCACCGCATTCTGTTTCAGCTTGCGCGTGCCCAGCATCTCGGACTCAAAGTGCTCGATGCAGACGCGACCGACGCAGTCGTCCAATGACAGCTGCAGATTGGCGCTCCACTTGAGCAGCTGCTGCGGATCCTTGGGGAAGCCGAAGGTGCTCAGCAGATGGCTGGCCGTGCGCTCCTTGCGACAGTGTCGCAGGCAGCAAATGGGCGTCACATTGTTCACGGGCTTCTCACGACGTGGCGGCAACGGAAGTGGCGCCACTTGCACCGGCGACGTATCCGGCAGCAGAAGCTCATCATCGTCGACAGCGTCATCCTCATCCTCATCCCCATCCCCATCATCATTATCATCATTGTCTGCGGAGGCGTTGTCCGCAAAGGTTTCCACCAGCTCCAACGGATCAAAGTAGCCATGATCCTCCTGCTGCTTGTCCACCTCCTCATCTGGCTGCTCCTCCTCTGGATCGGGCTGCTCCTGCTTGACCTTGACTAGCGACTCCATGCTGGCCTCGCCCTCCTCCGCCTCCGTCTCCTGCTGCAGACCCGCCTTGATAGCCTCATTGTCAAAGACCACGCCCTCATCATGGCCCAGCTTTAGAGTGGGCACCGCGCCCGTCTTCAGCTTCAGCTTGCCACGCACCAGGGGCTCAAAGTGATCGGCACAAATGCGTCCGCGACACTGATCCGGCGCCAGTCGCAGATTGACGCGCCATTTCTCGAGCAGATCCTCGCTGCGCGGATATCGATAGGTGCGCAGATCGTTGTCAATGCTCCGACGCTTGCGGCAATGGGCCAAAGCACAGGTGGGCGTAAAGAAGCCCGGTATATTCTTTGGATTCTCATAGATGGGCTGCTCCTGGTGTCCCAGCAGCTGGGTGGGCATGGCCCAGCCCCGCAGCTGCTTTCCGTCGATGCACCGCCTATTGAAGTGGGCGCTGCACACACGTGTCGATCGGTCCACGTCCGCCGAGGACAATCGGAGATTGTGACGCCACTTGCTCTGCTGTTGCTTGCCACTGGGGAAGGGGAAGAGGCGTGCTCCGTGCTCCAGGCGACTGCGGCCACAGCTGGGCACACAGCACTTGAAGTCCACCAGAGACTTCTTGATTTTAACCTGTCAATTACAGAAAACAATATTTTAATCCCAGGGACTGCAAATAAGAGTTATAAATGCTAATTTCAACTAAAACAGCTCCCAGTCGAGCTCCCGACTATAGGATAACCCGTTACTTACTTTAATAAATTTAAAATTGTTTGTAGCATGCTTTTAGGCACTTATATTGCTTAAAAGCTTTAATTAACCATTACCACCTTTCTATTTGTCCGATCTTGTTATGATTTAATAAGATGATAGGTAATAATAGTAGCTAACGTTAATGATTTAAAAAATCCTAATATCTTGAAAACTATGCGTGTGGTGGCTTTTCGCGATTTACGGGGGCGGAAAGGGGCGTGGCAAAATTTTGAAACAAACTTGATCTGCGTGGGGTTTATAGAAATCTGTGTGCCAAATTTGTTTGCTCTAGCTCATATAGTCTCTGAGATCTAGGCGCTCACACAGACGGACAGACAGACGGGCGGACAGACGGACATGGCTATATCGACTCGGCTGTTGATGCTGATCAAGAATATATATACTTTATAGGGTCGGAGATGCTTCCTTCTCCCTGTTACATACATTGCAACGAATACAATATCCCCTTTTACTTATTTTTATAAGTAACGGGTATAAAAATCAATCTGAAGGAAATATGCTATAGTAAAATGGTATACACCAAAATTTATATTTCAGTCGGAACTATCGATATCAGCCAAAAACTTATATTTTAAATTTATAAGGTATAAATCTTATTTAATTCTTATTTTTAATTTTTACTTAAAAAGTCAAAAATAATCGTTAAAATTCAATTTTTTAATATAAATTGTGAAATAACGCTTAATTTTGATTTTTTGAATAAAAAAAAGAAATAAGAGTTATTTTTTTCCTTAATTTCGTCCTTAAAGGACATGAGATGCATCGTATGAAAAGTCTCGAATCATAGATCAAGAATATTTTTAAATTTTGGTAATACACCACTTGGTTGAAAAGATATTCACTTTAATTTTTATTTTTCATTTTTAAAATTAAAGTTACGGAATAACTTTTATTTGTAATTTTTGAAATAAAAATTAAAAATAAGTATTATTTTCTAATTTTATTGAAAATATCAGAAATAGGTGTTATTCCACAACTTATATTAAAAAAATGAATTTTAATAATATTTTTAATTTTTAAATTAAAAATTTCAAAAATTTGAAAATAATTGTTAATTTGCAATTTTTATTTTAAAACTTATAACAGTTACGGTCCCTGTTTAATCCTGCTGCTCACTCACCTGGGAAGTATTCAAGTCCGTCGCCTCCGACATGCTAATGTCCGGCTTGATGTCCTCATCCAGCTCCGAGTGCTCCTCCTGTTCCTCCAGTTCCTCCTGATCGTCGTCTGGCTCCTCCTGCTTGATGTATCCGTGGACACGTCGCTGACGTCCGAACAGATTGCTTTGCAGCTCCGCGGGATTCACCTGGAAGAGATCGTCGGTCTCGTCGTGCCCCAGCTCCAGTGTGGGAATGGAGCCAATGTTGAGTCGCGTCTTGCCAATGCAAATGTCCTCAAAGTGCACGTTGCAGATCTTGTAGCGTTCGCGCTCCTTGAAACTGAGATGGTCGAGACGGAGATTGTGTCGCCATCGCTGGAAGAGTGTGGGATCCTTGGGGAAGCTGTTCATCTGCACCTCGTCGAACTTGCGCGTCTTGCCGCACGTGGGAACACAGCACTTGAACACCGGATCCACGTAGCGATCCTCCGGCTTCGGATTGTGTACGAGCTCAATCTGGTCATCGTCGTGTCCCAGCTCCAGCGTGGGTATCGCCCACTTGTACAGATGCTTGGGCCCGATGCAGTCCGTCTCGAAGTGCTTGTTGCAGATGCGAACGCCGACACAGTCGACGGGATTCATCTTCAGATTGTTGCACCATTTCCAGAGCAGATCCTCGTCCTCGGTAGGGAATCGGAATAGACGCACATCCGGCTGCTCCTTGTTCGCATCGCAGCCCTCGACGGTGCAGTGCTCCTCGACAAAGGATTGCGCCTCATTCGGATAGACGTCGTCGTCCTGATGTCCCAGTTCCAGCGTTGGAATCGCCCCGGCACTCAGCCGCTTCCCATTGAACGAGTGCGTCTCAAAGTGAATGGAGCACATGCGATACTGTTGCCGCATGGCGCCTCTGGGCCGCATCTTGATGTTGTGCATCCACTTGCGCAGCTGCGTGGGATTGTGGGGCAGCCGGAAGAGCTGAACGCCCTGGCCACGCTGCCGCCGACAGCTCTCGACAATGCAGACCCGCTGTAGGCAGAGCTTGTTGGCCTTCAGCTTGGCGGGATTCTGGTAGATCTTGTAGCCGGGCGGTGAGTTGAGGTCCAGTGTGGGCACCGCCAGCGGCACCGGGCACTTCTTGCTCAGCACGTGCGGCTCAAAGTGCGCGGAGCAGAGGCGTCTCTGGGCGCTGCCCACCAGCGGCACCTGCAGATTGTGCGCCCACTTGGCGAGCGTGGAGCGATTGAGCTTGGGGAAGCGATACAGCTGCACGTTGTGCAGGGCGCGCACCTTGCGACAATGCGGCAGGCAACAACGTGGCACCCACGTCGGCTTCACGCTGCCAGCCGATCCTCGATTGGGATTCGAGCTGGAATTGGAGTTGAGATGCGTGCGCCGCTTGTACAGCATCTGACGCTCGGGATTCTCGTAGAGATTCTCGATGTTGGTGGAGAGATTGAGCGTGGGTATGGCCCAGGGTCGCATCCGCTTGCCAATGCAATGGGCCTCAAAGTGCAGATTGCAGATCCTCATGCTGGGCAACTGGGCGACATCCAGCTCCAGATTGTGTGCCCATTTCGCCAGCACCTGCGACTCCTCGGGCGGACGATAGAGTTTGATGTCGTCCACGCTGGGATTGCGCTTACAGGTCTCCACACAGCACTCGCCCTGCTCCTCGCCATTGTTGGGTGCACTGGGCCGGGCATAGAACTCGGCCACCTGCTCCGCCGTGGGCAGCGGATAGGCGATATTGTCGTGGCCCAGGATAAGCGTTGGCACCGCCCACTTCTCCAGTCGCTTGTTGCGCAGACAGCGATCCTCAAAGTGCACCTCGCAAATGGCATCGTTGAAGAGCTTTGTGCCATCGGGAACAGGACGCTGCAGGTTGGCGCACCACTTGGTCAGCAGGGCGACATTGCTGGGGAAGCGATGCAGATTGGCGTGATCCCGATCCCGGTTGCGTTTGCAGACAGCCACACAGCAGGTTTCCCGTATATTTAACTTCTTGATCACATCCGGATTGCGATGGATGTCCTCGTCATCGTGTCCCAGCTGCAACGTGGGCACCGCAAACGGACGCATGCAGCCACCGATGCAGTAGGGCTCAAAGTGCAGACTGCAGATGCGCATGCCCTTGTGCATCTTGTCCTCGGGTATCTTCAGGTTGTGACACCACTTGCGCATCTGCTCCGGCCTCCGCGGTATCGTGTGGAATGTGATGTTCTCGTTGTTGTGCCGTTTGCTCTCGCAGCTGGGCACACAGCACACGTCCATGCTGTCGCTAACATTCAGGCCAGACGCAGATCCTCCGGATCCACCCAGATCCGAATTGCCCATGCCCATATACGATCCACCCATGTCCGCATCCACATAGTGCGACGCCGAGCTGGCCGACGACGACGTCGATGCTGCCGAATGACGTTGATACTTGTGGCCATGATTATGCGAATGCTGTTGCTGCAACTGTTGCTGGTGCAACTGTTGTTGCTGCTGCTGCTGCTGTTGGTGACTTGTGGGCGTGGCGGGCGTTGGTGGGGGCCACAGTTCATTCTCGTATATGTTGAACGTGTCGTTGTGGCCCAAATGCAGCGTGGGAACAGCTCCTGCAAGAGAAAGTATATCGATTATTCCGGGATAAAAACCATAACCGAAAACGTAACCGGTAAAAAACGATTGAAATTTAAAACCGTAACTGAAACCGTAACCGAAAAAAAAAATTTTATTTGAACGAAATTTTAGAACCGAAACTCTGTAAATCGAAATAACCGTTTAGTAACCGTTTGTTTTATATGGGTTAATTTCGGTTTTTCTTACATCCAAAAATAAATTTTTATTTCAAATTTGTATAAAAAAATATGGAAAAAAGTTTTATTTTTAATTGTTATTTTAAAAATTTGCTAATAAGATAATTTTTTAAAAATTTAAAAAACAAGTTAAAAACAATTTTAAATGAAAAATTGTAAACTGTTTCTATTTTTTCCGACTCATATATCTTGTTTGCGATCTCTGATATTTTGTTATTTGTTTTTGTATTATATTTTTGATTTTATTTTTAGTTTTTAATTTTGATTTATATTTGAAAGTAATATCTTTTTAATTATTATTTTTATATTATTAATATAATTATAAATTTATTTTTTGTGAACCGTAATCATACTGGTATTTCAAAACCGAAACGAAAACTTTATTTAAAGATTTTGAGTAACCGATAACCATAAACCTAAATGCGAACATTACCGAAACCGTAACTGAAACCGATATATGTTTCGGTTCTAATCCCTGGTTTTACAATATCATTTCAAAAAAAAAAAACAAAAGAGCGTAAATGTTGTAATCACATTCACGTCGGTATTATTAACAAATCTAAGGCAGCGGTGGGCACCCATGGGCTCCGGGAGCTAGCGGCTGCTCCCAACTTTATTTCTGCCTTTTCGCACAAAAGAGTTGCGAGCAAAAAATCGACAGAGTAGGTGGACTTTTATATGGTTTTTGTGGTTGATGTTGTAGTTTTTGTTGTAGTTTTTGTTGTAGTGCTCCCGAATTCAGTTTTCGGGCCCACCGCTGATCTAAAGAATCGAATTTTACCTACCTGGTGATAATTTACGAAGTCCCAGAGCCTCTTTGATAAAGTGAGCGCTGCATATTTTGTGATTCTTGCCGCGATAGACGGATGGATCCAGACGCAGATTGTAGCACCAGCGTCGGAGGAGGACCTCGTCCCGTGGGAAGCGATACAGTGACATGTTAAAGTCCGAGGAGCGACTGCGACGACAGAAGTTAAGGCAGCAGCGTTTCTCCTCCACATACAAGTTCTTCGGATTGTCATGGATCTTGCCGTACTGGGCGCCCAAATGCAATGTGGGCACTGCCCAGGGCTTCAGGCGGAACTTGCCAATGCAGCGCTCCTCGAAGTGGCGACTGCAGAAGTGACGCGGCTCCTTGGCCTGAACGGGCAGACGGGCGTTCTGACACCACTTGATCAGACTCTTGATATCCTTGGGAAAGTTGTAGAACTTGAGATTGCTCTCGCCCCGTTGGCTGGAGCAGTTGGGCATGCTGCAGCGGGCCACCTCGCCGGTGGTAAAGGTGTTGGTCAGTTCCCGATTCTGATACAAATTGGCGACATCGTCGTGACCCAAATTGAACGTGGGCACAGCCCAATAGCACAGCGAATATCGATTGATGCAACGCTTGGGGAAGTGCATGCTGCAGATGCGAAATGTCGCATAACTCGATGCCGGAATATGGAACATCTTGAGGTTATGGAGCCACTGATGCAAGTACTTCTCGTCCTTGGGGAAGGTAAAGAACTGCAGCGTCGGACTGGTGCTCTTGCGAACGCCGCACAGCGGCACACAGCACAGCGCGTCCTCCGAGTCGTCCAGCGTCGAGGAGTGCGCCTGCGGACCACCAATTGCACCAGCCCCAGCACCACCACCAGCATGCAGCGAGGTGTCGCTGCCATAGGCATTGTTATAGCTGCTGTCGTGTAGACTGTAGCTCGACTCGCTTGTGGAATTGCTATAGCTGCGTTCCAGCTTCACATTCGGCTCACTCTTCAGCGTGGAGGCGAACAAAGCGGCGCCATCGGCATTCGCCTGGCGTTGCTGCAACAACGAACTCAACGCTGCCGTTGCCGGCAGCGCGGTGGCAGCGGCAGCTGCATTTGCCTTGTGATGCGGCGTTGGCACTGTAAGAAAAATAGAGTGAAATTTGTTGAAAACATGCATTCGAAATTGGAATAAAAGTGCTCGACTTGCAGACACTGCAATTCATGTAGATCAGGCAATTCACAGTGTCAATTTGTAAACTCAAAATTT
Source organism: Drosophila subquinaria (assembly GCA_037043405.1). Classification (NCBI taxonomy): domain Eukaryota; kingdom Metazoa; phylum Arthropoda; class Insecta; order Diptera; family Drosophilidae; genus Drosophila; species Drosophila subquinaria. The sequence goes on from JBAMBL010002625.1 coordinate 79,990, forward strand.
GGTTATAAAAATAAGAACAAGTGGTCGACAAGTGGTATAATACTGAAAAAAAAATAAACTACTTGATACCCTTTAAGCAGATCATATTTTACTGCAACACATCTACATACAGTCATAGGCATAAGTATTTTGACACCATTTAAAGTTAATTCCACTCATAATTCGAACTTACTTCATGCAAAGTTTTCCGAATTTCTTTTGAATGATAAAAAACTTTCCTTAACCCATTAGGTGCCCATTGAAATTTTCGAATTTTTGTAAACGACTCCTCCTCCTTTATTAAAAAACAAATGTTTTGATGCAAAAAGTTTCTTTAAACAATTTAAATAGTGACTGCAACAAAAATTTTTTGAAATATCTCTTCGCCAGTGTTTTTAATAATTTTTTTTAAATGCCTTTTTTGACATTTTCAAAAAATTACAAAAAAAATACTAGCTAAGAGACATTTGAAACATTTTTTTTGCAGTCACTATTTAAATTGTTTAAAGAAAATTTTTTCATCAAAACTTTTTTTTTTAAATGAAGGAAAACAGTTGAAAAAGTAGACGTTTACAAAAATTCTAAAATTTCAATGCGTACCTAACCAAAAAGAATCCGAATGACCTTTCAATTGATGCCAAACTTTACGTGAAGTAAGTTCAAATTATAAGTAGAATTAACTTTAAGTGGTGTATGTATGTATAATTTAAAAGTGTGATTTAGTGAATTGGATTTTTAAGTTATCGAATTATATACAAGTAAAAGAAACAACTCTGTTATATATACCTGAAACTATCAATTAAATGTGTGAATTAATGAAAGAACTACACCGGCCTGTTCCGGTTTTCACTTTCGGTAAGATTTTGCGGAAGTGAATTTCTTTAACCTGCTCTAATATCATTTCAGTGAAATTCTGCGGATTGATATCACTTTGAGTTGATAAATTTAAGTCGGATAGAGGGAAAAACGATCATTTTTAAATTCTTATGTTAAGTGCAAAGCGAATAAATGCATTTCACTAAATGCTATAAAATGAAAAGTGAAAACCGGAACAGGCCTGACAAATTCAATTTGCTGAAATATGAATAACTAAGGTTGACAATCAAGCAGATCTGACGTGCAGCGATCACAATCTTAATATTTCAATATCAAAAATATTTATCAGGTCAAAGTTATCTTTTAATTAACGAAAATTAAATGCAGTAAAGACTTTTAAATACTGTTTAATATGCTCATGAAGCTGATTAAAAATATGCAAATATAAAATTCAAAGGAATGCATCCGTCTACAACTATAGAATATTCTATTTCTATGGTCGTTTGCTGTGCTTTGTTTAATCAAATTAAGTCGAACAATTTAACTATCTGCCTGCTTTAGGCAGATCTCACTGTACCAAGCTGTCTCCTTAACATATCCACTTACTTTCCATGGTGGCCATGTGGCAGTCCTGCAGTTTGTAGTTGGCCTGCTGCTGATGCTGCTGTGGATGCTGCTGCTGCTGCTGTTGATGCGATGCCGATTGTGCGCCCGCGTAATACTTGCCACAAAAATAAGGAGCAGCCAGACGATGTTCGTGCAGCTCCAAAGCAGTTTGATACCACAAGCGGCAGATGGGGCAATCGTAACGCTGCTGGAATTTGTGTTGCGGCAAGTGAGCATAGAGCTGTTCCCGCGTGGCAAACGTAACCGAACACATCTGCAAGATAAGGTTGCCACAATTAGCAACATTTAGTAATTACAATTAGAATATAGATATTCCAGCCCATTTGACCTACGTTGCAAACAAAGCTCTCATACTCGTGCTGCATGTACTCATGCGACTCGCACTCGGCAATCGTGTCAAAGTACTTGCCACAGTATTTGTGGCAAAAGAATTTGTCAGCTCTGTGCTGGTGCTTGTGCTTCTGCAACTCCTCGGTGCTCATAAAGGACATGGGGCAAATGTTGCACTTGAAATCATACTCCTGTATGCTGCAACTGCTCTCGGCCACATGACGCAAGTAGATTTGCTTCTTGAAAAACACCTCCTTACAACGCTGACAAATGGGAAGACTTTCCGACGATCGCTCCGATTGCAGCTTGCGTCTCGGATAGCTGAGCGGGTTCTACAAATTAACAGATATTATCAGTTGTATAAATAATAAATAGAGTTTACAACTTACCGGAACTTTTTGACTCCCATACCCTTCATCTTTGACAGAAAGCTCCACCTTGGGACTCAACATGTCGTCGCCGAATTCTGGATATTTACTGAAATCCGCAAAGGGCGTGTTATCATCGATATAGTTGGACTTGTAGGCATGTTCGTCAATGGGTTCCGCTGCCAAAAAAATAAAGCAAAATACAGAATATAATACAATAAATATCAAACAGTTTAATTAATAAGCAATAAAATTGATCACAACTTTCTATTAAACTTATTTCACATTTGGGTGATTTTATATACTCTAATGAAATTAATTATAAATTTAGAATTCTATTTTTGGCTTCTAATCGACACAAATCTTATGTGTAAATTTGTACATACGTGTGCTAGAAGAATAATCTCCAATATACATATATAAAGAATAAACTTTAGACTTGCAAAATTAATTGAAATACGAGATATAGGTTTAATTTAATAGTAGAATTGTAAGAATTCTTAATATTGGTTTTTTTTTTTACTAGAATCAAGTGAAAGAGAATGCAGAACTCATTTAAATAGATTAAAGCAAGTGGAAATATAATTTCCGTTCCACATTCTTATTGCGCACTTGAATGAAAGAAAATTAGGAATAAAGGGAGAACGTACAAACTACAAAATATTTTCGTAAAAAGTAAATAGATTTGAGAAACCGAAATTTTAAAAGAATACACAGAAATAAGACAAACTCAGAATGTATCTCCACAACTTCAGATATGGGTGGTTTTTACACTTATACATACATATTTATTATATATACATATTTCATTTAGAGTTCTCTCTGGGCGACTATTGTGATAAGCATGAATTCAGAGATAAGAGAAGCAAGAGTGTTTTCTTTTTTCCACTATGTACTATTTATAAGTAAATACAATTTCTAATTTTCTCTCAGCATAGTTCAAAGAATTGTAGAGAATGATTTTTATATTTTCTTTTATGATAGTATTAATGACAATTGTAGAATAATTGGGTTGTCTCTGCACTATCTCATCGTTATGCCTTCGTTAGATATTTATTAAATGACCCGCCCTTAGGGTATGATAATCCATTCTATAGGTTATAATCTATTGGGGAACGTAAATGTTACATAAGAATCGAGACTTTAAATTGATACACACACAATTACACACTGGAACATTCAAAATTTCATCGACAGATAGAAATTAGTGTACATATATAAATATATAAGGGTTTATAGCCGGTAATATAAAGCATCTATCATAGCATATAATATGTACATAAATATATAATAAAATAGATACATACACACACGCACACAGCTAGATGAAACGCACTCAGAAACAGAGATACAAATACAGATACATATACTTATACAGAGAACGTAGACGAACCAAAAACCGAAAACCAACCGAACGAACAAGCGCAAAAACCTCAGCGTAACTCAACTCAGCTACAAAACGTTTTATTGATTCGGCGACGCCAAAAACGGAGCTGAAATTACGGCTACTTACGCTATAGGAAAATAGCCCCCTAAGTAACAGTAACAGTAACTGTTCTCTTTCCCTGTCTCTTGCACAGTCTCTGACACTCTCAGTCAGTTTTTTGTTTCAGTGTGTCCCTCTGTACCAATTGCATGTAACACTGTCACTGTATGCGTGAATTTCTGTGTGCGTGTGTGTGTGTGGTGTATGGATATCGATATCCCCAAAGCTCGATACTTACATTTTATTATCATTTCGCCGCTACCATCGAGACTGTGTCGATTGGCGGGCGCTGGCGGCGGTGCCATAGGATTCTGGAAATGTTGTTGTTGTTGCTGCTGGTGTTGTTGCTGTTGTTGTTGTTGATGCTGCTGGCGTTGTCTATCATCAGGCAGCTCCAATGGCTCGCTCTTGATATAGGGATACGAGGCATGCATTAAACTGTGCGCCATATACGAGCGTTGACTGAGCTGATGTTGTTGTTGCTGCTGTTGCTGCTGCTGGTGTTGCTGTTGTTGTTGGTATTGCAGCAGCTGGTTGTGCGCATAGGCCACAGTGTTGCCCTCAAGGTTATAGCCCACCCCCCCACCAGAGCCATAATATCCTGCATGCGTGCCACCAGCTCCCGCACCGTATGCATTCATAATGTTGTTGTTGCTGCTGCTGCTGCTGTTATTATTGGTTTTGCAGGGCGCCGCAAAGGTTGCGGCGTGCGGATGGTGGGGAGGGTAGGAAGCAACATGTGAGTACCAACTGTGCTGTTGTATTTGTTTATGTTGTAGTTGTTGCTGCTGCTGCTGCTGATGGTGTGGATGCTGGTGATGTAGTTGTAGTTGTTGTTGTTGCTGCTGCTGCTGGTAGTAGTGATGTTGATGATGATGCGGGGGGTTGTTGTGTTGTGACATTACGAGAGAGATGAATTAATTGGATTTTGGCAAATTTTTACCGTTCAATTATTGGGTGTCGTACTGTGTTTTCTCTCTCTCTCGCTCTCTTTAGTACGCTCTGTCTTTTTCATTTGGCGTCGTCTTTTATATACCAGTTTTTCAGTGTTCTGCCCCCCTTAAGATTTATGTTTGTGTGTGTATGTATCGAAATGTCATTTTATTCATTACAAATTAAATGCCATTAAAGTCGCCGTTCGTTATCCAATAGGATACATTTAAAGCATTTAGCACTTGAGCACATGTTCACAGAAATCCAATTGGAATTTGTTTCACTACGCGCGAGCGTTGAAATTTTCAACATTTTTCGTTTCGTCTTTTAAGCGCGACGCGACACAACAATTGCGTGCGTGTATGTGTGTGCTGTGTGTGTGTGTGACTATGGTTGCCTAGTGATGGTGGCGCATCATGCAAACGTTATCGACTGTTGTTGTCATCGCCCATCGTAATGGTGATGAGCAATTTATTTATTAATTTAATTTTTAAAACTAGTTCTTAAAAAAACACACCGTCGTTGAATTAAGGGAGCTTTAAATGGCAGTGCGCGAAGTTGAATAACAACTAGCTAACTTAATTTTAAATGAATTGCTTAATTTCGCTTTGAGCTAAGTAATAATTTAATGAATGTTGAGTTCGTCACCCTTTGGGTGGTTAAATTTCTAATAATTCATTATAATCAAAAATTGTAAATTCACAAAAATTTCAAAACTAGAGAAAATGCCAAAAAAAGATCCTTTCTAAAAAAATTACCATTCAAACATATTTTGGAAGGCAAGGCTGCCACACGATCCAATAACTGTGGCTCCATCTTTCGTATTTTCAGAAAGTTGTTAACTTGGGTCTAGGTTGCCACTTAGTTTTGCTTTGTGTGGCCGCCAGTTTATTTTTTTTTTTCGATGCTTTTGCAAGCATCGACGCAAATTTGAACAACAGACCAGCGTAAATAAAAAGATGAACAAGATATTCAACATTTATTATGTAATTTTAGGACCTATTACACCCACGCGCTGTTGCAACTGCTCCTTTATCAGCTCGACATCCGCCACTGAGTGCTCCGCTGCCACCTCGTCAAGAGTTTCGCGCAACTGTTTCTTCACTTGCGTTATTCTCGCCGAGTTCTTGGCAGATATGGGCAAGATGTGCTTGAACTTCAGGACTCGGTTGGGTCGCACTTCTTCTGGGCACTCAGCTAGACCACTATCCAGATTTGTAATGCTGGGCTTAAGCCTCGTTAGTATGTCCTTGGCGCCCTCCTTGTCCATTTTGTTGAGCAGCAACACGCAAGGTTTTTCCAGCAGTGTGGGATCATAGAGTTCCAGCTCCTTGTTAAGCGCATAGATGTTTGTCAAGCAGTCGCGATGCGGATGCCGCGGACTAAGTTGAAAGCCAAAGATGTCCACCATGAAGAGCAGTAAACGCGTGCGTTCAATGTGCTTGAGAAACTTGTGGCCCATGCCGAAATTGGCGTGTGCTCCTTCGATGAGTCCTGGCAGGTCAGCAACGCTGATGGACCGCAAGTCGCCGTACTCAATGGTGCCGATCTGTGGACGAATTGTGGTGACTGAAAGGAAATAAATCGGAACTCAATAGAAGCCTTATAGCAAGAAGCTTGTGTACTAACAAGGATAGGCGGCTATCTTTGGTTTGGCATTGGAAATGGCTTTGAGCAGCGTGCTCTTGCCAGCATTGGGAAATCCAACGAGACCCACATCGGCAATCAGTTTCAGATCCAGACTCACGGTGCGATTGTCGCCTGGTCGGCCAATGAAATTGTTGCCGGCGCAGCCTCCAGTACCACCGCCTGCTGCAATGCAGGTGGCGCCTTGATCGTTGAGATCTGCCAGCAGCTTCTGTTGTTCATCATAGACCTGCACTCCGACGGGCACTTCTATGCGCTGGTCAGTGCCACGCCTTCCGAAAATACTCAGCTTGCTGCTGTCCTCGCCACTGGAAGCGACCACACGTTTATCCCACAGGCCTTGCGCCACCTTACGCAGCGTCAAGCCCTCTTTGGCCACAAAGTAGACACAGCCGCCCTGGCCCCCGACGCCGCCGTATCTTGGCAATCCGTTCCCGCCATGTCCCGCGCGCAGCGTCAGACGCAGTGTGTCCAGGAAGTTGGAGCGAAAGTGTGCTCGCGCGGGCTATTAATGATGTATTTATAGACAAATGGCAAACACTTAAGTTATATACTCACCGATTTTGTGGATTTTAATAAAAAACTAAACAGTTGCACCATAGCGAACAGCTGATTACGATAACGCCATAAATACGCCACCTGTTGTTTTGTTTTGAAAGTACAACGCCGGCTCCGGCTCTAATAATGCTCGACGAGCATGCTCGGCACGCTCGGTTACTCCTGCTCGCGAAAGTGGTTATTGAAAAACCTTTTCTACTGGGTAGTATGGAGAATAGATAAAGGGACAACGTTATTGTGGACCTACAGCATTTTTTTCTAAGTTTTATTTATCCCAATAGTGTTAAATTTGGGGAAAATAAGATTGTTAATAACTATTTTGTCCTTTGTTCGTCGATGCCTATTCGTTGACGTTTAACGAGCCGCCCTAGCTATCGAACATGCTTGTCGTGTGTGGGCACCAGTGCTGCCAACTCTTCGGGACATGAAAAAGCCAAAATAGCCTTTGAAAAAAGCTGAAAAAAAAACGATAGAGTAAAGAAACGATATTTTTATTGATTTAACCCGGTTTTTTTTGGTATATTTTGATGCAAAAAAATTATTCAAACAATTTAAAGAGTGATTGAAAAAAAAGATTTGAAAAATCTCTTCGCTAATATTTTTTATGATTTTTTAAAATCGCGGCCGATTCATAAATTGTGAAATACCTCGTTAGTGATGGTATAAAACTCGATTCAATTGATTTCATAGTTAAAAACGATAAAATTTAATGCTCTTTTGGCTCATCGATGTTTTTTTGCCATTCAAATGGAAAAAACTACAAAGTATTTAAGTGTGGCATCGTAAAGCATAAAAATACATGAAGTTACCAGATGTTTTCAAAAAGCTAAAATAATTTTTGAAGTAGCTAAAATTCCTGCTACCCGCTGTTTTACAATTTATCCCGCATTTGCCAGTTGCAACCCACTAAATCTGTCGGGAAAATAGCTAAGTTGGCAACATTGGTACCTTTAAAATATTATCACATATACATGTGCGACACGATGGAGCCGGGTATTTGTTACATTAAACCAGAGTAAGTCTTGTTTTAAAAGATTATCTGATTAAATTTAAAACTGAATTACCTTAATTATGTAGGTATTTGTTAGCTGAAGCCAATGGTGGCGCCAGCAACGGACAAACAACTCCGAGTGACGGCGATTCAAACAAAAGAAAGCACGAGGATGAAGCGGACACTCAGAACGAGGCGGGCAACAAACGCGGCGGTGGCAAAAAGGAGCGCAAACGTGGACAAAACAAAGTAGGTGTAGTGATGTCAATCATATTGTCGCACAAGTAACTATTTTGCTCCTGCACAGAATCGGCCCGTGTTCAAGGATGAGCGTTTCTCGCATCTCTGTCACTCGTTGATAGAAGGACCCGGCGGAGAACCTTGCGCCTTGTCCAATTGTCGTTATGTGCATGACTTGGACGCCTACTTAGAGGCCAAGGGCGAGGATCTGGGCGACGAGTGCTATGTGTTTGCCACCAAGGGGCATTGCGGCCGTGGCGTCACCTGTCGCTTTGCCAAGTCGCACACAGATGCCCAGGGTAGAAACATGAAGGGAAAGGATTACGATGAACAGAAGGCTCCTACCACGTGCAATGGCATCAGTGCAGGTGGGAAGCTTGAGAGAAATGCCGATTCCATTTAATGCTTAACTCTTTGTGCCCTTAGAGCTGCAAGTGCGACTGCGAAAGCACAACTACGACTTTGCGCGCAGCAAGGAAGTGATTAAGCAGGCGGAAAAGCTGCGCGATGACAGAAAGCAGCTGGCGGAGCAGGAAAAGAAAGAGGAAACGCCAGCGGAGGAGTCTCAGCCAGCGGATGCAGAGATTGTGACAGCAACGCCGCCCATTGGCAGCGCCATTGATGACTCTCCAAGTGGACGTGATGCTCCTCGCAAGCCTGTCATTGATTTCCGTGAAAAACTTGTGCTATCGCCGCTGACAACTGTTGGAAATCTACCATTTCGGCGCATCTGCAAGGAGTTTGGGGCGGACATCACGTGTGGGGAAATGGCCTGCGCTGTGCCGCTGCTCAAGGGCCTGGGCCAGGAGTGGGCGTTGACGAAGCGCCACGAGAGCGAGGACATCTTTGGCGTGCAGGTGTGCGGCAACAATCCCAATGTGATCACACAAGCCGCTCAGGTGCTGCAGGAAACAGCTCGTGTGGACTACATCGATCTGAACATTGGTTGTCCCATCGATCTGATCTATCAGCAGGGCGGTGGCAGCGCCTTGATGCGACGCACCAACATCCTGGAGCTGGCGGTGCGCAGCTGTGCGGCCTTATCCGACAAGATGCCCTTCACGGTTAAGATGCGAACGGGCGTCTATGCGGACAAGAGTGTGGCCCACGAGCTGCTGCCGCTGGTGGAGGAGTGGGGCGCGTCAGCGGTGACGTTGCATGGCCGATCTCGCGAGCAGCGCTACACAAAGTCCGCCAACTGGAGTTACATTGAGCAATGTGCGGCGCAGTCCAAACACATGCCCGTTATTGGCAATGGCGACATACTCAGCTATGAGGATTATGTCGAGCGACGTGCGCTGGCGCCGCATGTCAATTCAGTGATGATTGGACGCGGCGCTCTCATCAAGCCCTGGCTATTCCAGGAGATTAAGCAGCAAAAGTTCTGGGCTCCCACATCCACACAGCGCTTTGAAATGCTGCGTCGCTATTGTAACTACGGACTGGAGCACTGGGGCTCCGATACCAAGGGTGTGGAGAGCACCCGACGCTTTCTGCTCGAGTGGCAGTCATTCCTGTATCGCTACATACCCGAGGAGCTGCAACTGTCGCCGCCACAAAAGATCAATTCCCGACCTCAAAAGTATCGTGGACGCGATGAAATGGAAACCTTAATGAGCTCATCCAATGCCGCCGATTGGGTTAAGCTCAGCGAAATGCTGCTCGGACCAGTGCCCCAGGGCTTCAGCTTTGTGCCCAAGCACAAGGCGAACGCCTTCTAAGTCCGCCAGGCTCCCCAGTTAATATTGTTAAGTTTATGAAAGTGTAGAAATGTAATTCATAAATTGTTAACTATTCTTTTTTTTCTATTTCTACGCAAATTCATATTTTCCTTTAAAGAATTTTGTAATAAATTCGTAAACCAGACTATATTCATATTGTGGTCTTTGGATTGCATATTTATATACCCTGTGCCCATTGAAAATGGTCAAAAAGGGTATATTAGATTTGTATGGTGTATGTAACAGGCAGAGGGAAGCATCTCCGACCCCACAAAGTATATATATTCTTGATCAGCATCAACAGCCAAGTCGATTCAGCCATGTTCGTCTGTCCGTACGTCCGTCTGTTTGAACGCGTCAATCTCAGAAACTATAATACAACCCAAACCACTATTAATTCGTACGCCCTTGTTTTTGTAAGCAAGTCTTCACAGTGAAAAAAATATATTTGGAAAGGTCTTTTAAAATCCGTTTGAATGATGCAAAACTTTCCTTAACCCATTAAGTACCCTTCGAAAATTTCGAACTTATGTAAGAGTCACTTTTCAAAACTTTTTTCCTAGATTTTTTACAAAAAATATTTTGATGTAGAAAAATTCTTGAAACAATTCTAAGAGTGACTGCAAAAAAAAAAATTTCAAAAATTTCTTCGCTAGTATTTTTTATGATTTTTTGAAAATTGCCATTTTAACCCATTTTGCCTACTTTTCATACAAAAAGTGGCTTTTTAGCAATTAATCGGACTACTATATCGTATAGCTGCCATAGGAACGATCAGTAGAAAAACAAGTCTCTGTTTGAAAAACTTTTTTGTTGCTTGAGATATCTCAACCAAACTAACAGAATATGCATACAAAATAATCCCAATTTGGTTGAAATCGGACTACTATATCATATGACAAATTCGAGCGGCGTTAAATATTTATGTTTTATATGCTTACATGCATACTACTAATATTATTATAACCAATATACTATTTTATGGAGACTGGCACAGGGTATCTTACAGTCGAGCAAAGAGACAAGAAGTATCAGTCTGCGTACTCGTAAGTTATCCATAATATAAAACTTGATTTAGTATATAAAAAACATTTATTTTGAATTTAAAAAATAAGTAATCACTTCATATAACTGAGCGCCTCCTGGACATCGTCCTTGGAGCCAAGAATGATGGGACTGCGTTCGTGAATCTTTTGCGGCACAATATCCAGTATGCTAATCTTGCCATCTGTGGCGAGGCCGCCGGCTTGGATCACGAGGTAGGCCATAGGATTGCACTCGTACAGCAGACGGAGCTTGCCATTCGGTGACGATTTGGTGGCCGGGTAGATGAAGATACCGCCGTATTTGATGGTGCGATGCACATCAGCCACCATGGAGCCGACATAACGGGCGCCATAGGGTTTGCCTTTGGTGGGATCCTTCTTTGCGGCAATGTAGTTGTAGACACCGGCATCCCAGTCGCTGGCATAGCCCTCGTTTATGGAATAGATCTTGCCCTTGTCGGGCACACGCATATTGGGATCGGTAAGGATGAACTCACCAATGGCGGGATCGTAGGTGAAGCCATTGACGCCACTGCCCAGGCCGAGAACAATAGCTGTGGCGGAGCCGTAGAGCCCATATCCGGCGGCCACCAGCTGATTACCTGGCTGCAGTGCATCCTGGACAGTGGGCGCACCCTCGCTCTTCTTGCGGTAGATGGCAAAAATGGAGCCGATGGACACGAGACAATCAATGTTGGACGAGCCATCCAGTGGATCGAAGCAGACAATATATTTACCCTAATCAGATAAAAAACAAAGATTAATCTGATGAAAATCTTCAAGAGATTAACTTCTTCACTCACCTGTCGCTCAGTTTCCACCTCAATGACATGCTCGTTCTCCTCGGAGACCATTATGCAGGTGGTGTACGAGGATTTCAGCATATTGATGAACAGCTCATTGGACAGCACATCCAGTTTCTTCACCTCCTCGCCCTGCACATTCGTGTCGCCAGCGAAGCCATGCAGCTTGGCAATGCCTGCCTTCCGCACCGCCGATGCAGTCGCCTTGATGGCCGTCTGTATGCTGTTGAGCAGCTGGGACAGATCTCCAGTTGCCTCCTTGAACTTGCGCTGCTCCTGCAGCACGAAACGCGTCAGCGTCATCGCATTCGAGTCGAAGGCGGGTCCTTGCTGGGACATTTTGGCTGTGAAATGGAGGAATCAAGGTTAGCGTGACTTTCTGGAACGCACTTCAATATGGAATATTCATTTTAAGCGTGAGTGGATTACACATTTTACTTAGTCTGGTGAATTTAAAAATGAAATGAGAAAATTTCATTGTTTTTACATGCTAGAAAAATAAAAAGTTTAGAAATACAGAACAAATTTTTACAAACTCTTGTCAAATAATTGAAATTTAGTCATAAAAATAATTTAGAAAAGTATCTAGATAGTAATTTTGGAATATCTCCTTATACTTTGCTTAAAAGTATAAAACTACACATTTTTGTCAAATAAGTTCAATTGAAACATCAAAGTATTTAGAAAATAAATTATGAAAATTTTGTCATCGACTTGAGCTTGGGTGACGACCAACATTAAAATTTGCTTATATAATTAACGATATTTATATAATAATTCTGCGGAAAGTCGCCAAAATTTCTATATTTCTATTTATAATTTTCTCTTCATTCATAAAATATAATTAGGGTATTCAGAAACTCAGATATTTGTGTTATTTGATAACAAATTTAAGAACAAATTTTAAAGAAATAAAAATTGTTTCAAATTAATTAATTGACTTTTTACATTAGCAAAAACATTAAAAAGACAAGAGTAAGAGAGAACATGAGCGTAAACGAAATTAAGAGAATGCTTGCTTTATACAAAGCAGCTGTTTATTGAAATTATACTCATTGAACTGGGGATTTATAACAAATACGACAACAGAAACTTAAAAAGTCCATTCACTAGCTTCAGTGCAATAAATTTGTCACTTTATAAATCTATCAAAGTTTCTGAAAACCCTAAATAAGTCAAAGTTTTTAAACAAACTGATATTAAGTAAGCATCATTTTTAATCAATTTTATTCTAGAACATTTAAATTTTCATCTGTTTATTTTGTAATCAGTCGATTATATAATATATATAATCAGATTTGATTATATATTAATTGGTTTATAATCACATGCAAAGTCTGTTAATAAGCTAAAGTGTTAAATAATTCAAATATTTATACAAATAAAGCATACTATTTGGATTATTTAAATTGCAGGAAACAAAGGTCGAAAGATTGCAAATAATGAAAATAATAGATATAATAATAGGGTTTTAGTTAATTATTTACAAAACATTGCAAAATTGGTGCTGATTAGAAGAGAAACATTGAATAAAATAATTATAAAGTTAGACAATCGATTATAGAAACTGGAATTGACTTGGAGAGTGGATACAAGTGGATTGGGTAAGTTGTCAGTTATGGGAGTTGAGGTGCAAATTGAGGGGCAGACAGGCAGGAAAAGGCGACAGGGCGACAAAGGCAACAGAGCAGAGACAACAGAGTGCGATTCAGAAAATGTTCACTTACAATCACCGTTACTGGCCGCCATGGTTGGGGGTTATTACTATAAATTATGCGGTTCCTGTGTGACTCCTTAAAAAACACAAATGCAAACAAACAACAAAATGACAACATATTAAAAGGCAATGCCTTCCCAGAGAGCATGAAGGTCAAACGAGCCCAGAGATTGTGAGACACTTCGACCCATCCAGCACTTTTATTATCAAAAACTTGTATGTATGTATGTGAGTGTGTGTGTGTGTATAGTCTAGTGTGGTTTTTGGTTGTTTTGGCAATGGACTAGCTGATAACCAGTTTATATGTATATGTTGAAATATACATACATACATGCATAGTAATATGCAATATTCAAAGTAACAAATAGAAACCGGAACAAGTAACAAGTTTCTCATATGTTTCTTTTGCCAATTTCTAAGAGCGACACGTGCCCCTTTTTTTATTTTTGGAAACGCCGCATGATTTTATTCAGCAATAGTATATGTATCTAAAAGTATACATATTTATATATGTTCATATATGTATGTGTCTGGTGTATCTGTCAGATACAAAGATAACATTGCCAAGTAATTTGAATTTTACAAGACATTTGTGGAGCTTCGTTTTACCAACAAACCAACCAAAGAACAATAATAACAATACAAATGTAACTTTCACTTACAGAGAGAGAGAACGATAAACGAACTGATCAAAACAGAAAACAGAACAGAAACCAACAGCACCGCAGTCGACGGCTGTACGAAAGAGACTGAGCGACTTTGACTTTCAGCTGGCAATGGGAACGACGACGGCGACGGCAACGTCACAACATTTGTGCCGGACGGGAATAAAAATACAAAAAATAATAATTACCAAGCGAGTATTACACTAATTAATACCCTGTAACACTTATCGGGCAGCGAGTATGAATATTAAGAATATAATGAAAAAACTAAGACAACTAAAAGATGAGCATGAATATTAAGAATATAATGAAAAAACGAAGACTAAAAGTTGCTGTTCCTATATAGCACTGCAATTTATAATGGGAATTAACGTTATTTAAATATCAAGTAACTTTTTAATATAAAATATATTTAACATATATTTAGTTTGAATACAATTTAAATTTTTTAAATAAATAATATTTAACGTTAAGCTTATTTTGGACAATTTTAATTTTATGCTTTATTCACTTTTGTATTACTGTATTTATAAGTGACCATGATATTTATATACATATGATTTTATTTTAATTAAAGTGTTTTCAATTTAAATGAATATGATAAAAAAATAACATACATGTTAAATGGCAGATGGAACTAAAATATCCTATTGCCGCTGTAAAATAGAGTATTGCACAACTGATAATATATACATATATGTATGTATTAACAAAACAGAAAGAGAGGGAGACGGAGAGAGAGAAAGCAAAGATGGCATTAACGGAGCGAGACATGCCCCCAGTTTAGGCATATGTACATATGTATGTATGTACATAAGTATGTTTGTTGTTTGAGCTAATGAGCAAAGTCGCCTTCCCTCAAGAAGATATCGTAAATGGAAGCACATATGAAGTTGTGGGAATTCACAGACATAGATACAAATATGTGTTTATAAATATGTATAATTATATCAAAGTTGGCTGGCTATTTATTTAAGTGTCTTAACACATGTTTTATATACATATGTATTTATAAAAACTTATATAAACGCTGTTATCAGTTTAAAAGCTCTTCAGCTGAATGCTAAGCATATTAACACACAGAGTGTTCCTTGACTTGTTTTAAAATATTTTTAAAACCGATGATGAGCTTTGATTACAATTAAAATTTATTTGAATGTAATCTTCGATTAGTCCAAGTATTTCCATATATTTTATTATATGAGATATAAATATAAAAAAATGATTCTATGTGGTAAAGTCACCCTGTGTAGTAAATCTCTTTGAACACATATCAGTGATTTTTTTACCAGCTGATAAGTATGGAGGCTCGACCATTTAATTGGCTTCTAACGTTCAACAAACCAAAATTTGTTGAGAATGCATGATAGGCGCAATTTTTCTATATACCAAGTTCTTGCTGATCTTTTTCTTAGATAACCATTAATTTTGTTATTGCTACGACCCTTATATATATGTTGATTATATTTGATTCATCAGATTTGATTTTGAGATCGTAAATAAAACGTAAATAGGAAAACAATTTTCTACAGCTGAGAGTATGTACGTGTATACTAAATATATAGTTATGTAATACTATAATTGTTATTATATACGTACTTACATATGTGATATGATTGAAATGTTTCTTTTTATGAATATAATACTTTGTACCATTTTAACTGAACCTGAACCTAAGTACATATTCCAATGAATATATTATTATATTAGGTGAAGCTTTGCTAACCTGAAAAGTTGTTTAAAAATATATAAATATCTTGATGGTTAATCTAAAACATTAGTTCGAATACAATATTTTGTTAGCCTAAGTGGTTGGTTAAAAATAACTGCATTGTTAGGGTAATCGTGTCAATTAACAGATTTTGATATCCCCAAAACTACACCTTCTGATAATGCTATATTCGTAAGCCATTATATTTGAATGGAAATGGTGTAGATTATTAGAGAGCTTATTAAATCATAATGTCTCTGTTAAGTTGATCATAGGCTCAAAACAAATTCAATAAAACTGTGTATAACGCAACTTTTAAGAATCAATAAAATATCAGAATTAAACCGATCTACTTAGTCTAAAATACATTTTATTTTTTGGAGGTAATTTAGATGGCCGAAATGGCTTTAAAATTTAAAGTAAAAAAAAAACTATATGTGGTTGGACCAGACTTTTTAGTCCCGTTTTAAATGCGCTTATGTTATAAAACGTAGCTAGAAATTGGCTGTTACCATCCACATATTAATAAAGTTACCTAAAGAGTTTTCTCATCCAAGAGTGGCCGTTCTTTTCGAAACCTGCTGTGAGAGAGAAAAAAAGCACAACACGTGAGAAAATTAATTTGATTAAATTGCCACAGAAACGCGCTGCGGGGCAACTTCAATGATGACAATGTCGACCTTATCGCCTTATGATCACTTGCTATGGACGAGGACCGACAACTGTGCTGCTAGCAGGCTACTTAACGGTGCCCATGAAAGGACACGAACGCTCGGAACGGGGCAGGTAACAAAGGACATGACTCCTGAGTTTACATACGGATGTATGCGGGTAGTTCTGAATGCAGCAAATGATGTGCATAAGTGTGAAAATATCTGCATCCTGCAGTGCAAATCTCATTCACATTGCCATTCTACCTTTATTCCCACCCTACACCAAGTGCTCTGTGTTTGGGTTGATTGACGTTGATAGGGCACGTGTTGGCAATCATGCAAAATAAACATGAAAAGCATCTGGTCAAATCAAATGACTTATTGTCAAGCACGACAAAATAAGTATTGGATTTTAAACAAGCTTTTAAATTATCCAACGCCTTCGCAATTTGATTTATTTATTAACAATTTATATTAATTGAAGATGGAAATGGTCGACATCATCAAAAAAGAAATTTGATAATGAACAAGAAATAAGTTATTAGTATTTTATATCCTTTATGTATTTTTTTTTTAAATATGTTTCTATGGTAATATTATGGTATTATTATGTATGTGAGAAAAGACTAATTAGTGGCTTGTAGACTAGATTTGGGTGGTTAAAGCTTTAGATACTTGTTACGTAATTAAGATACAGTCGAACTTTCATAACTCTAATCAAAAGTATGCAATGAAAACGTTCGAATTATGGAGACTTCGACTTATGGAACTCTTGTTTTTTTTTTAAGATTATTAAGTTTATTGCGTTTATATTAATTTTATCCATGTTTTTTGAACTCAAACGATTCTGATGCTTAAAAGCTAAAAAGAAACTAAAAACTTTCGATAAAAGTATTTCGCCGATTTTGATAACAATTAAGTAAGATAATTGAGAGTAATGAAGAGGACGTTTCACATCAAATGGAGCTTTTTTAATTTGGGGTAGATTATGGGGGCGATTTGTGGATACAGGATTCTAAAAGCCGAATATGGTTGCTTTTAAAAATTTGAAACAAACTTGATAAGCGTGGGATTTATAGAAGAAAGTGTGCCAGAGTTGGTAAACTTAATCTTCATGCTTTTATTAATGTCATCAAATACATGGAGATAAATTAAAAAAAAATATCTACTAAAGTAAAGTACTTACCATTTTACTTGTAAAAAAGGCAAAGGCTTTTCAAATAAGCTTTCATTCCTGGATCGAAGACTGAGCTCTCCAAATGTTATCGCAATAACTTTAACAACAAACATATGATTCACTCAATGATACAGGAAATGGCTGCGACATCCTTGATTCCTGAAATCAATTGGAAGCATGCAACCACTTTGTGCTGCGACTTGCAACAAAGTGTTTCACTAAATGGCTCGCTAATAACCCGCAATTATTTTGCCATTGTTAAGGGGCACTTCAGGACTTCACCCTCAGCGCAGAGTGCGCAGGGCATGAGAGTGGGCGTGGCACTGCCGCTTCAACCCTATACAGCAAAAGTCGCAGTTTAACCTGATTATAGGCAACTTTTTGTTGGTCCTCAATTGGATTTGATTGCCCAGCGTACGCGCCCACTGAAAGACAGCGTTTGGGTGAATGGAACATTTTTAAGAAACATACACTTTGCACATGAGTTTTTATTGAAAAGCATTAATACTAAGCTTGCTAGCACATCAAGACGGAGAGAGAGAGATAGAGAATTGGGGAGAAATGGAAGTACTTGAATTCGAATCACTAAATTTTAAATATTTTAATGGCTATAATCGCATGTAAGTATACAGATATCTTAGGTATAAGTGTGACTAGATTGACACTCAATCGGGATCTAATTACGATCAATATTTACAGTAAAATTACGATTATTGTACAGATCTTAAATAGTAGGTAAATATGCCCAGATATGTTAATTTAGTATATAGAGATCGCAGAAATAAAATTAAATATATATAACAAAAATACAGTACATATACATATATCATATGAATATATCATCTAAGCTTAATTTAGGTGAATATTAAAATGAATAAGATTAGCAGATATTTTAGATTTAAAACAAAGAAAATATTTTAAAAATTGGAAAGTGTCAGCCTGGACTTTAATCAATAATTCAGCAAAAATACCAAAATGTACTGAATAAATACATATAATTGTACTTATTAAAACCAGTGCTGCCAATTTAGCTATTTTCCTGCTAGATCAAGTGGGTTGCAATTGGCCAATGCAGGATAAATTGTAAAATAGCGGCTAGCGGGAATTATAGCTATTTTCCAAGCGAAATTGGCTTAATTTTAGCTTTTTAAAAACATCTGCTAACTTCATGAATTTTTATGCTTTAAGATGCCACACTTAAATACTTTGTAGTATTTTTTCCATTTTAATCGCAAAAAACATCGATAAGCCAAAAGAGCATTAAATTTTATCGTTTTTAACTATGAAACAAAAAAAATATTATTGCAAGTCTTTTCTATAATTTTTTTAAAATCCTAAAAATGACTATTTTAACCCCTTTTCCTACAAAAAATGGCTGTTTAGCAATTTTAAAATATTTTAAAAAACCCTAGGAAAAATATTTTTGAAAAAGTTTTTTTTTGCAGTTACTCTTAGAATTGTTTAAAAAAAATGTTTGCATCAAAATATTTTTATAAAAAAATCAAGGATAAAAGTTGAAAAGTAGACGTTCATACGTACGTAATGGGTTAAGGAAATGCATCATTTAAACGGATTAAATCAATAAATATATCGTTTTTTTTTAGCTATTAACAAAATTTTCTGGCAATTTCTGGATTTTTTCAAAGGCTTGTTTAGCTTTTATATGACCCGAAGAGTTGGCAACACTGATTAAAACCTATTTAAAATAATAAAAAAACAAACTTCCTATTAGATGCATAAATCATTATAAATAACACTGCAATGCTCGATGATTTCGGGTTATTTTAATCAACTGTTAATACATTAGACATATTTCCTCTATTTAGACGTCTGAGCATGATCAACTTATTGAAAGTTTTGAGCTATGTAGCTGTGACCTATGTAAGTTGATATAGCTTGGAATCGCCCACAATGTCCACATCGCTGGAGTTGTCGTCATCCTCGCTGTCTGCCTCCAAGTCGGAGTAGTCGTCCGTTGAGTAGCCATGTTGCAGGAAGCACATTTGCAGCTGCTGCTGTTGGGTGGTTGATGGTGGCTTGGATTGCTTGGAGTCTGTGGAGGCAGCTGCGTTGGAGGCTTCACTTTGCTGCTTGCCACTTTGCTCGGTGCGTGAGAAGTCAACGGGCTCTATAGAAACGTAAGCAGGAAGGGGAAAGATAGGGCACAATTTTGAGAAAATTTTACAACTAATTTGATTTGTGCAAAACTTTAAGAAAACTTTCGTCAGCCAGAAAGGCAGCTAAGAGGCAAAAAGGCTTGAGGCTAATTGGCCAAAAAGCATGAAAGTTTGACAAAGAAAATTGTCTTGTCCACTTACCATTGGCATTGTCGCGTCGTCGCAGCTGCTTCTTGTGCTTCATGCGACGGTTCTGGAACCACGTCTTGACCTGTGTCTCGCTCAGACCCAATGCCGTCGCCAGCTCCACTCGCTCCGGCGTCGATAGATATCGTTGCGCCTCGAATCGCTTCTCCAATCCCGACAACTGCGGGTCACTGAACACAGTGCGTGCCTTGCGCCGCCGGCAATGACGCAATGCATTCACACCCATGCCAAGGCCCAGCGCCAGCTCCGGCACACAGCCAGGCGCCCCAAAGAAAGGCGCTCCTCCAAACAAGCTGGCTGCAAAGTTGGCTACACATTAATTGCATTATACTGAGTAGTTGTTCCATAATTGTCTTTGGCACACAAAAAACTTTTGGTGTTGCTAATGGCCATTGACACGGACACCGATACGGACAGGGTTCCTCAGACGTACCTTGGGACAGAAAGTAGGGATCCACCGACTTGTACGTGCCCGACGATGGCGACAGATATCCCAGTGTCATCTGCAGGAAGCCGTGATCACTATAGCCCGCACTCGGGTAGAGCACGCCATTCGGTCCACTGCCTGTGGGTGCTGGGGGCGGCGGCGGTGGCGGCGGAGGAGGAGGTGCTGCAGGTCCGGACGACATTTGTGATAAGTTGGATTCTGAATTTGATCCAGAAGACGGATGGCCGTAATGTGAGGCGGCAGCACGCTGCTGATGCGCACTGTAAATTGGGATATTATAATTATTTCAATAAATAATTAAATTAACAAATTCATTGCATATTTTCAATGCTTGAAAATTTTTGTTTTCTTATTTTATGGCAAAATTAAATTATTAAACTAAATATAATTTTTTAAGCCTTAACATTAATATTCACTTTTTTCTAAAATATACAAAGTATACAGAAAAACGTAAAAAGAAAATAATTTTATGCTAAGCTGTAAAGTATGCTACATTAAATTAAATCGCAAATCTTTCAAATCTTTAATACAAAAGCCATTATTTCCTGTTTATTCAATATAACGATCTCTGTCTGTTTCTATCCAATCTCCTAGTTTCTTTTTTGATGCAGTGCAGATCGGCCTACTATATCATACAGCTGCCATATTAACGAGCAGTTAAAACACAATGCTAATAGTATTAACAAGCGGGAAATGTTATAGTCAAGTTTCCAACTTTAGGGTATCAGTTTCTTATTTAAGTAAAGCATTTTAGGAAGCGTTGCTCCAAATTCCAAATGCTTTCAGGTCGAAAACTCCTTCAGGTTATCAACAGTGCAATGCCGCTATTTTTAATAAACTTTTTAAATGAACAACTCCTTCAGGTTTAATATTCTGCAAAATCTATATTTTTTTCATAATATTGTATTGTGAAAATTGAACCAAATTAACAGCTCCATCAGGTTACAAATTTTGCAACTCTTATATTTCGAACCCGCATATGATGATAATAGCTAATAATAATAGATAACTATAACAGATGTGGAAAAAATATGAAACACGCTTGATCTGCGTGGGGTTTATAGAAGGCTGTGATCTATGGGCTCGCATTGACGGACAAACGGACATGGCCACATAGACTCGGCTGTTGATGCTGATCAAGAATAAATATACGTTTTAGTATGCTTCCTTTGTCCTGTCACATACCCTATTACATTTTTTTTAGTAGCGGGTATAAAAATATAAATTTTTATCATATTTGTATCAGTTTGAACTCCAATATCTATTGGCTGACTATATATTGAACGATTTACAGGGATTGTAAAAGAATATTATGGCTTTTTTCTTTTCTTTGTTTTTGTAACATTACATAAAATTTAAGTTAATATAAAATTAAATAATATTTCAATTTAAATTGATTGAAAAGTTATAAGATAAAATTTAAATGAATTAGCTTGCTGTATAAAATTTGTCCGTAATTAAAAATAGTTTGGAATTCGAAACTATGGTCAATGAAGTTTTTTATATGTGAAACATACCGATACTTCGTTTGATTGTTTTAAAAACCAACTTTTATCAACATTTTTAGAGATCTATGTGTATAGAGCACGTTTATACAGTTGTTCAAGTAATTGCAATGACATAAAAAATGCACCCCAAATTATTTTAAATGTTGCAGAGCCGAATGAATTTTCTAATAATAATAATAAATTTAAGAAAAGTTTTCTTAAATAAAATAATGAATTTCGTACTTTGCTTATACAATTATTGACTGACTATATACAGCAGTGGCCAAAAGTATTTTGGTACACTTTAAAGTTAATTCTGCTTAAATTTTAAACTTCGTTTATGTAAAGTTTGGCATCAATGGAAAGGTCTTTTTAATTCCTTTTGAATGCTACAAAACTTTCCTTAACCCATTGGGTACCCACTGAAAATTTCGATTTTTTGCAAAAGTCTACATTTTAAACTTTTTTTTTTTTCTTTCGATTTTTAAAAAAAAATGTTTTGATGCAAAAAGTTTCTTCAAACAATTTAAATAATGACTGCAAAAAAAATTTCAAACATCTCTTCGCTAGTATTTTTTGTAATTTTTTTAAACTGGCAAAAAAGACACTTTTTGCATGAAAATGAGATAAATTTGCCATTTTTGCAGTTTTAAATAAAATTATAAAAATTATTTGAAAATTTTGCAGTCATTATTTAAGTTGTTTGAAGAAACTTTTTGCACCAAAACACTTTTTTTTCAAGAAAAAAAGTAAAAAAAAGTAGACGTTTACAAAAATTCGATATTTCCAGTTTTCAGACCTTTCCATTACATTAACTAAGTTCAAATTTGAGTAGAATTAGCTTTAGAAAAAACTTTTGGCCACCGTATATTTTAATTGTCTTCGAAATTTAGATTTAAATATACAAAAAGTGGACTTTGCTATTTTAGTTTGGTTCTAACTATCGAGCGATCATTGTATTTTGATTTGAGTACGCACCGTTGGCTGTGCAAGGACTTGACATAATCCTCGCTGGCAAATGCCGACGCTGAATGGCCGGGACTGATGGCTGGTCGATTGGACGCCGTCGCTGATGTGGCACTTGGATATCTATTATTGTCATATGCACTGGCACTCGATACGGAGATGGAATTGTTATTGCAATTGGAATTGGAATTGGTATTGATATTGGTATTGGAACTGGCACTGCTCCTGGCACTTTTCACTGTATGTTTGTTGAACTTTTGATTGTTGTTGCTATTGTTATGAATGTTGTTGTGGCTGTTATTGTTGCTGGCGGTATTTAAATTTTGAAATAATATATGCTCAATGGAAAATGGCGTTTTTGTGGTTAGCATTGTGGTCGTTGTGGCGGGTCCTTTACTATTGGCAACAGTCGCTGCTACCGTCGCCGCCGCTGCTGCTGCTGCTGCTGCTGCTGCTGTTTCTGCTGCTGTTAGTGCGTTGGTCTCATTAAGCGCTGACATGTCCTGCTTTAGATGTAGATGTTCTGGTATTGCCGCCGCGCTTATGTTGTTTACTCGTTGACGGTCGCGATGAGTTTGCAGCAATCACCGCACATCAACCAGCAAATCGCTCTAAACGAGCAACGGGCCCAGGCAAAGGGGCAACATCATGCCAGGCACTTGCAACACGATATACGATACACGACACACGACTCACCCCCAAAATGTTTGCCAATGCAGTTGCGGTGCTCATGCTGTCGCTTAGAGGCGCCCAAAAAGTCAACATATACATATGTATATGTCTGTGTGTATATAAACACACCCCCATTTGCATGTGTAGCATATGGTTGTCTCCCTCGCACTAGGTTGACGACTCTACCCCTCAAAACAGTCAGGCTCGAACGACAATGCAATTTAGCCATTTGCACCGCTTGATTTCTGGCCATAATGCTGGCATTTTAACTATTTATCAGATACATAGCCATATATAAATATATGAATATATTTATTCGCATTTTTATGTGTGTAGTATATATGTGTATTCATTCAGTTATAACTGGGTTAGCTTTGCTTAATTGGCCAATGCTAACCGCAAATACATAAATTGCCAACAGTTGCAGTCGCTTTCGCTGTCGCTGCCGCTGCCTCTGTCACAGTCGACAGCGACGTTGGCGCTTTGCAGTCGCCATTTTGGCCATAATTAACGTGTCATGGCCGCCATTGTGTTGTTGTCTTGATGTGCATGCATTAAATTCATTAAATACCACAATTATTATAATTAATTTATTGATTGATGATGGCACAGCTACGAGACTCTTTGTCATGGCGTCTGTCTGGCTTATGCGGCGTATGCGTAATATTGCCGAGACATTCCCGTTAGCTGCTACAGACGCTACTCACAACTGTACCTCATCAACGACTTGCGCATAATTAAGCCGCACTTCACCCCCCTTTCTCTCCAGGAAGATCCACCCATCTACTCTTCTAGACTAAGCTGAGGCAATTAGGCACAAAATACTTGTTAGTAATTCAATCATTTGGCATAGTCATACACGACCCATCCAAAATAAAAAAAAAATAAGTCCAAACGGCAGCTAACGGACTCTTCGCCAGGGGGTGTGTCCTTCGCCGTTTTGCGCAGCCAATCAGAAGGCTTTGCGCTTTGGGGTTGCCAGAACAACAACTGTTTGTCCTTGTCCTGTGCGCAGCAGCTCACTGACTTGGGGTAGGGGCAACTGTTGTGCGTGTATGTGTGTATGTGTGTGTGTGCCATGGATGCGACCAAAAAGCAAGACAAATTTGCTCGTTTTATTAATAAAATAAGTCACGCAAAGTAAGTCGAACATCATTATTAGGTTAAAGCCCTAAAGCGGGCGCATTAGATGTATATATATATATGCATATATACATACATATGTATGTGTGTATGTATATGGAGAATGCTATCTATAGAGAGGAGCGTAGCTCCACAGACAAATACACTGACAAAAAACAGGTGAGAAAAGTGAAAATTAAATGAAATATTATAAGCAAAAATAGCAATTTAAGGGTTAACAAAATTTTGGACTAAGGATACTTAAGGAGTTGTGGAGAATTAAATCGGATTCTTTTAAACTTGGAGCTGATTGATCTTGAAATTCTTTCATTTAAAAATGTTATTAGCTTATAAAAAAGATTCTCAAAACGTTAAGGTTATATTAATAAAATAATCGGGTCTGTTCCCAATTCCGAAAACGAGTCGATTTGCCACAAAACGAGCTGATTGCTGTTCCGAACTCCGAAAATCGACAATAATTGTCTTTTTCAAAACGTGGGCTGTAGAGTCACCGGACTTAAAAGTAAAAGCAATTTAAACCTTTAAAATAAATACCTAAAATTATAATCTGAAAATTATAATAATTTTGAATATTTGTAGTGTCGATTATCATTACAACTTTAAGTTTAAACAGTTGAAGTATATTTTAAAAGAATTAAAAAAAAAAAAACATCCATAAAATATTTTATAAAAAACAAAACCGAGCTGTTCTGAACTCCACTTTAATTTCTGTTATCGATACCAACCCTCGCAATTTGAAGCTGCTAGAGTTGCTTTAATTGAATAACAAATTTCGAACAACGAAGTTTTAGTCTAATTTACCTTCTATCTGCTATATTCAACCTGAAATACTTAAAATGTTTCGAAACCGAGTTCGAAAATTGGGAACAGCAAATAGTAAAACGTTTGTTTTCGTTTCGATTTTAATTTTTGAAAATGTTCGAAATTCGGAACAGGCCTGAATTTAAATTAGAGTTATATACGACAAATTTAATTCACATAATTTTTATAAAAACATATATAATAATTTATTTGATAACATACTTTAATATAAAAAGAAAGAGAACATTTTATTCTACTAATTATTATTAATATTTTATTTATTTGGCAGCTTTTCGATTTTTAACTTATATTCTTCTATTTTTTTTTTTTAATTTTCTTTTGAGATTTTAGACTCTTTTTTTCGATCTCTCAGATGAAAACTATTTAAATTAAATTAAACATTTTTGAAGCATTTAATTGGAATAGCAGACAAAATTTGTCTCAGTGTATTTGTGACATGCAATTAAGTCGCTTTAACTAAAATCTCTGACATTCCGGTTTCATTTAAGGGCTCAGGTAGCTTTTGCATTCTGTCAGCGAGCTTCGTAACGGGAGAATGGGTTTTTCAAGTTAGTGCTGTAGTATATGACAAAAGCTGCCTGTTGGGGACACTTAATCAGCGCCCCGGAACTGACATCTTCAGTTCCATTGTTTTTCATTTGACATGAACGTGCGGAAGAGCGAATGTGTTAAATATTTGTAAAGTCCTTTCCAAGTTATTCTTTAGAGTTGATTTTTTCTCTGTTTTTATTCATTGTAATTATTATTGATTTTCGTAGTTTGGGAAGTATTTTGTGGAACTTAATGCTTAGCTAAGGTCGCTGCACGTGCCTATCAGACGTGCTAAGCCTAATTTTTATAATAATAAAAATGTAGCATCGTATTGCAAGGGCAATTTGCGGTTAACTCGGATAAGAGGCGGGGGAGCCACTTCCAAGGGTCGTCTGTCTTATGGCAATTACAACATTTTGTGTCAGTTTGCATGGCAAATCCTTTTGAGATGCGAGGACGTCGCATTGTTTTCAGTCTGGTTTGGTTTCTTTTTTTTTTTATCATAATTCCCTGAAATCAAAGCTGAAGTGTGTCAAAGATCAGGTTACAGGTCGTGAATGGCGTCGGCTTCTCAGATGCCTCGAATGTTGCATCCGCATTTGAGTTTGATTCTCGGTAAATTAACTTCTGAAACGAGCAACGTAAACTTTACTCAGCTAGGGGTACTTTGTTTATCCGAGAGAAGGCTCTCAAAACAAGTGGCAACATCCTTGCTGTCAGGTCAAAGGCGGCACTTCCTACGATCGAGGAACCAACGGGTGCTCAGGAACTTGTTCTGAAATCTTAAAAATTAAGTTTATGAAACTAAAGATAATCAGAATAAATTAAACTCATCGACAACTGTCATAT
>JBAMBL010002626.1:0-39617 GCA_037043405.1 Drosophila subquinaria
AAGAGACAGCTTAAAAAGGGCAATGTATTAGGATTTGCAGGTAGCATACAAAAAAAGAAGCGACTAAAAGCACACAAAGATTTTACAATTTGTTGCCTATTTTCAGCGCCAAAATGTAGGCAATGCCTTTTTTTCTAGCAATTTGTTGCCCTTCAGCAACGATTTGAACAGTTCTTGCAATCCAGGCAAATATCTACGTTCTTTTCTTCATTTTTTATTTGGTTTGACCTCAGGCGCACACATGCCCCAAAAAATATTAGCATAAAAGTCGGTAACCCAAAGTTCTGGGCAAGTTCAAAAAAATGCTAGAAATGTAAATAAAATCAACAGCAAACAGGAAGGCAGCAAAGAAAAGGACAACAATGCAATGTAGCAGCAGGACAATTCAAGTACAGCTAAAAAGCAGAAGGTGCTGGGACAACAACAACAATAACAACAACAACAATGGTTGGTATAACGGAAAAATATCATTCTAAAACGCTTGACAGCCACTTACACATGTCAAACGCAAAAGGATAACGAGCAAAACGGATATTAGAGCATTAGACAGGATGCTGTGTCACAGGACTTGTCCCTTCGAAATTCCCTACTACTCTAACTCCCGTCCTTCCTCTGAAACTGCCCGCCAGCTGGGCATACCTCTGCCTTTTTTTGTTTGCTTTTCAGCCAGAGGAAAGAAATTTTCGATTCCTTTACTAAATAACTTAAATATATAACCAGATTTGTATACCCTGTAAAGGTTGCACAGCTTTATGTGAATTTCTGTTACAGGCATAGGCAAAAAAACTAAAAACATAAAATTTGTTGTAAATGTATTTTCCGAAAATAAATAATCGGGTGTGCTACAGAAATCTCTTTTCACCTGAAAAATGACGTAAATTTCATTCGAATTTACGTCAAATTCAAGTGAAAGAGATACTCTGTAGCACACCCGAATATATGTATTAGATATATTTTTCTTATTTATCTTTATTGGACACACAGTTCAAAATATCTGTCTACAAGACATAAGTAAAACTTTTTTAATAAACTACAAAATGTCTCTTTATTAAGATGTTGCAAATTGTTTTATATATTTTTCCTGGCTAGCTACAGGGTAACTGCTAGTCGATCGCACTTGACTAGGAAGCTCGCACCGATTTGTTATCTAATATGCAAAGGAATTTTTTAATATTCTTGTATATTTGAAATCTGCTTAGTCAATTAGTTGGCCAACATCATCAAGTTATGGCTAATTGCTGTTTATATTTGCCCGAAGCATCGTTAGCCAGTTGGTAACTTAAGCCTCTTTTGGCTCACAACTCTCCAGGCCACTAATTAGCTTGTTCTTATGCCTGTTGTTGTTATTGCCATTACTTATTTAAATGAGCTCCAATTAGCGAACAGATTTTACTTGAACACCGTTCGCATACATAAACTAAATAATAATATTAACGTGTTTTATATTTTGCTTCATTTATCTCATTGCAGGTAAGCCGATTTTGAGACGTCTACCAATGAACCATTGAACTATTGAGCATTCATGCCGTGCTGTTGATAAGAACAAGGTCGTAAGTAGCTTAACTGGGAGGGTGTAAAACTGCTTTGGTAATTGTCTGAATTGGCAGGGGATTTATACGGAAGTATGCTGATGAAAATTGTGCGAATCGCTTTTTAAATTATGGTGCGAGTACGATTAAAGCTGAAATACAATCAAAGTAGAGTACAATAATAAGTTATCCGAATCAACCGTGAATATCTTTTATATATTTTACCCTACGAATTTTCTATGCATTATATTCACTATTAAATATTTAATAAGTCCTATATATCTTTTATTATTTGTCATCTTTCAAATTTGTATAAAAGGGGTATTAATATATCGTTTCAAAGTATGTAACAGGTTAAAGAAGACTTAGCAGATACTAAAAATTATAACGTCTTGATTAGTTCTTATCGGTTATCACTATTTATAAAATATTTCTAATAATATGTTTTATGCAAGTAAAGTTCATAAATAGACGTACGAGTTTTAATATTATACAGTTTTAAATCTTTTTAATATTGTGAAGTAGCAAGTAAATAGTTTATTTATTTATTGTAATAATCATTCCTTATAAATCTGATACTGATATAATCCTAATGGGTATTCAAACCTTCATGATTAACTTTATTAATCCTACTTTAGTTTTATTGTTATTTTTTGTGCTTAAAATATTAGATTCTAGTAGCCCTTGTCTAAAATTTCAGGACATTTGTTTGTGTTTTCTAAAAAACGTACAGAACATAGAAACTAAATTTTTTATTTGTGAATACCATGCTGTCACAGGAGTCACGTCATCACAGAAGGGCACATAAGAGGCGAACGCTCTTGATAAGTGCTTTAGTCTTCCTTATGGTCTGGCCATTGATTATCCTGTGACATGCATAAAGTGCCCATGGGAGCAGAGGAATGAAAGCAGTCGAGTACCAAGGAGATTGAAGATTGTGTATAATCAATATAATACGTATGGTATAGGGACATGTACAGTACAGATATTTGAATAAATAAAATAAATTTAGAATGAAAGTACAGTACATCGTAAAGTGCTTCAGAAGTCTGTCTGATAGAACTATACTCTAGTACTTAACGCCTTGAGCTATGCTATGATTTTTGAGCTTCAGTGAAGCGCTCTCTACACCTGTGCATACATTACCGTCTCATTAAGCTTCACTGTAGCACTCATTAAATTTATACATATTTAATTGACTTTATGACCAGACGACTCACACACACACATGGCTCAACTCGGCGCCATCAGGCAACATTCTACCCTACTTAGCGCATCATAAAACGACAACAACTACAAAAAACAACAGCAACAACAGCAACAACAACAACAAGAAAGTACTTGCAACATATTTTTCTTATGTATGCTCACGCATAAAGGCTTTAATAATGATGCAGACGACCGTGCATCATGATGCTCATAATTATGTGACATGCAACCGCGTTGCATGTCGGAAAGTGGAATGTACAAAGTTTAAAAATACAGTGCTAGTGGCATAAAAAACCAACATAAAATATAAAAATAATACACCAAAAACAACAAGTTAACTAGACACTACCCTGCACAATACTTAAGTTATTAAATTAATTATTATCAACTATAAACTGATGACAAAAAGATTTTAATTAATTTTTGCATGTAATAAAGAAAGATTATACAATTTGATGAGAACTTATTAATTGATTATGTACATTTTAATATGGTGTGGAGCTACTCAAAATATCTAAGATTGCCCCATGTCATGATTTTGGAAGAACTAAAATAAATAGTATACCTGTTAAATAATTACTTGTCAATTAGATTATTTTTGGAAGTTCACTGTTGAAAAATTTGTGATTATTAATAAAAATTCAGAATGTCAATTATTACAATTATTTAAAAATAATCAGAACATATCATATTTTTTTTGAGATATAGGATTATTTTTGAATTTTTTTTGGCTACTTTGATTGTGAAAATTTAAAATAATTGAACAACTAAATAATCGGAAATAATCAGAAAATAAAACATCCAATACTCAAAAGATTATTTTTGATTTTTTTTGATTATTTTTGAAAAATTGTAATAATTTTATATTTTGTAATCGTTATCATTAAATAATGGAAAACCGAAAATAATCGTAATTTCATCATTAGTTTGACTTTTAAACAAAAATAATTTAATTACTAATGATTATCTAATCTAATGAATTAATATTATTTTACAGATATGGTCACATAATTGTTTATAATTAATTTCTGTAAGGGCAAGTATCGAAGGAAAAGGATAGAAGTACTTTTCTTTTAATTATGGCTAATGCGACGAAACTAAAAACTCATACCCCTCTTCAGCATGCGCTACGCGTGCAGGGTATAACAGAAGCAAGTAAATCAGCAACGGCTTAAATCCCAGCGACAAACTGTCAACACGCACGAGTCGTCGTCAATACCGCAAGTCCCGTTGGCAACAATGTTGCTAACGACATGATACAAATTTGCAGTCTGAAAGTAATTTGGATCCTTGTCAGGCATCGTCGCTGGTTTTATTGATGTTCTGGGAACGATTTAATAAGCATGTGATTTGTTGGTTTAACACATACTACAATATGAGAAGTTTTGCTGTAGGGAACAAGAGGCAGTTGCTGAGAACCACCAATTATCACTTAAAAATGCATAAATATAGGATCTACTTAGACTAAAAAAATCTTTAAGCATTTCATAAAAATAATGAAATTATAATAAGTCCTAACGAGAGACTGTAAATTATCTGCCTCCACGCCCCTGTCTCCACATGTGTTGGCATTCTTCCGGCTTCCGCATGTGATCAGTCAAAAGTTTTCCAGTTTTCCTTTTGTATTTTTTGCCTCCCTGTTGCTACACTTTTTTGCAATTAATTATGAGGCACGTTGACATTTTGCCTGCCGCATTGCTGCCGCCGCTCTACTTGTCGCTATTTTATAATTTATTTTTAGTGCCACCGCCAGTTGCACGTTCCCTATTTTGTCTTCGACATTTGGCGGCGTTGAACTTGACGCAATTTATTTTGTCAAAGATGCGAGCAGCAAGCAGCAGACACGCCTAGTTGCGTGGCATCGCACATGTGCCTTGTACGATTTGGTTTATAAATAAAAAATAGCTGAGTGAAGACTCATATCTTTAAAAGGACGCTGGGGAATACCCACAACGCTGGCACAACCTCTCAAAAGTTCAAGGTTCTAATTGGACCTCCTAAAAAAAAAACGAATGCATCTATATATAAACACACTTTTCAGTTAAATTAAAGCTAATGGTTGTTTTATAATATCTTATTAAATATTATCTACTCTAATAATTTTTATAATTGTTTTGAATAATTTGTATATACTTCCAATATTTATCACGTCTTAATTGGGTTGCATTTTTTGAACATATTATTTTCTATTTGATTACAATTCTATTATCAATCATAAATATATTTATATAATATTTTGTTTGATATGAATTTTAAACTTATTATTATTATTGTTGGCACTCAGTTAAGAAATGTATATAAATTATTAGACATTGAATATTTCATTGACGCTTTGCTTTGATGCTTTTGATCACAATAAAATGTGTGAAATTAAAATGACTTAAACATTTCTTTGTTATTATTATGATTTACAAAAAGTTTAAATATATTTGATATATTTAATTATTTGCTTGGTTTCAATTACGTAAGCTGACCAAATATTTTTAAAAAGCAAAAAAAATAATCCACTATCGTACTTGCTGGTCATATTCTAAGTCGTCAAAAAAGTCATTCAGTCATCATAAATAAATATTCAAAGATTTCTGTAGCATTTTTTTGGCTTGCTGCATCTTTGCCAGTCTGATGAAGTTTGTTGACTCCTAATTCAGGCACAGTGTGTTTATTTAAAATTTAATTTTCAAGTGCCTCTCTGTGGCGGTGTCCTATAAATAGTGTTGCCCCCTTTGGATATTTTTTGGAGTGTGGACTGTGCAGAGTGTGAAATTATTTTTGTTTGTCTTTTGTGTTAATTAACATGAGTAGTTTACTTAATTAAGCGTTAACTCTGGCCGGCAGGCAGTTCAAGTTTTGTTTATGTCTGCGCTTTGGAGTTAAGTGTCAATTGGATTAGTTTTGAGGCGCAGCGCTGAAAAGGGGAAATTGTTTAGCAATAATATTTCTTGAAGTAACCACAGTTTTGTGCAATGGTAGATGACGCTGCTTTCACGCCACATTAACTACAATTAGTCTTCATCAGGTCAGCCTGACAACATCAGCAAGTGCAACAGCAATTTGCAATTTTCTGTGGCAACAAAAAAATTGAAAAAAAAACACAACTAACAAGCCAGTGCGTAGACCCAGACCCCGTTGCTACTCCAAACTGTAGCACAGTCACATCCACATTGACATCCAGGCCACTTAGTTGCCATGTCGTCCGTGTTCAGTGTTCAGTGTTCACCTCCTCCTGTGGTTCAATGTCGCTTCAATGGCGGTCGTGGTGAGGGGCGTGGTGTCAGCGGGGCTTGTGGGGCGGTTTGACGCCGTCGCTTGTCAACTAGCAAAATTGTTTATAAAAATAGCGTGTGGCAATAGCATAAAACAACAGCACTAGAACTGGGTAGCTCCGTACATATATACCCTAGTTGTAGTTGTTGCCATTGTTGTTGGCATAGCAAGCGTTTCAATGTTGTGAGACATGCTGCATATATTTAGATATGGATGCGTCGCCTGGTTGCACACAGGGGTATGTCCCAAAGGGGGTTAGTCTAACTTGGATGGACATTTCTTGTCAATGTTCTTGAGCTGACAGCAGAGCAAATAAGACAAGATACAGGGGAACATGTTAAAAACAATTCCACTAATGCCTTTATAAGACTTAAGTTTCATACTGCATGATATTGATATCATGCAGGTGTGTTTCAATAGTCTCTAGAGGTTTTGTATGAAATTTCAGAGATTTTAAGTCATCATAAGTCATATATTTATATTTAATATAATTACTTACGTAATTCAAAAGGTTCTTATGCATTTTTATAATTTTATATTGTAAATTATCTAAAATTATCTTATTGACTTAAATAACTTCTAAATCTGATGTCTTACATGCATTTTTTTAATGCAATAATTCACGTAAAATTGATTTAATCAATTTGGTTGAATTAATAATAACTGCAATTAACTAGAACAGTTTATTATTCCTAGTTATATGAATTATTTTACCATAACCTTAAATATAAGCCCCTTCAGATGCTACGCGTATGCAACAATGACATTACAGTTTTTAAAGCGATGTGCACAATATTTGTGCCAGCACTGTCGAGTTTGCACTCCATGACTTTGCATGTTGTCTGCAAATTGTTGCACGTGGCTGTTGCACAGCTAACTTTGTTTCTATATATATATATATATATGTGTTCTTAATGGTTACAACGCTAATTTTACACTGACTTGACAGTTGACTTTTCATGGAGCTATGTAGAGGGAAAAGGGGGGAACATTAGTGTCCAGTTGCTGGCTTCAAAACGGATTAAAGTGACCGCAAACATGTTAGAAGTTATTTATTAGTATTTTCCGGTAAAGTTGATAACTTTCTGATATTGCTTGACGTAAAACCTTTAATTACTTGCGTTTTAAAGACTATTTAAAATAACAATTACTATTAAGAGATTAAAATATGGTTTTGTAGGAGCTATAACAATATATTGAAAGGAGATGTAACTGGCTAAAGTTCTTGAATTATATCTATATTTGTATGTTCAGCTATATCCATAACAACTTTAGCTTATACGACATACCAAGGAATCTAGATTTAATTATCTAAAACGCGGATCAGAAGCTAAAAGGCATCTCCGTGTCGAGCACTCTTCTTTAACATGCTTTTTGGAAATGAAAAATTTGTTTGGTCGAAGTATTTGCATTACATTCAACTGAAACTGAAAACTTTTCAAGTCTTTTACCCTGATATTGTATTTCATTTACATTTAGTTGTTCGCTGTCCATTGTTTATTCCATCCACCCAACCACCCCACCAAGTCCCTTCTCCTGCCAACCATATGAAGAACATTTTCTTTTTACAACTATGCATTGTTGTTCTTATACCTATTGTTGTTGTTGTTGTTGTTGTTGTAATGTTAATGCTTTCTTCATGACTTTCCTTTTATTGTTTTGGGTACTTGCTGCCGTTGGCATCTGGCAGACGTCATTCTGAGCTCCCCTTTCATTAAATCTAATTGTTTATTTTGTAATTTAAATATTTTTTGTGTACACCGTGCAGCCAGATTTCATATGGGGGTTTGGGTAATTGAAAATCTGGTAATACTCTGTGCTGAGTGGTTGAAGATTTAATTCAAATAATTTTAAGTTAATTTTCGACTGACTTAATTCAACTTAATCCATTTCCGTTTCCAATATTGACGAGAATTTTGAGAAATGTGTTGCAGGTTTTCGAAAATGTTGCTGAACTTTTTTCGAAAATGTTGCAAAGCACTTGACCAAAAATAGATTTCTTTTCTCCCCATGCTCTGGAGGAGATTCGCTGAGAAGAAAAGTTCAGCTCTCAGTCTGTTGCCGATCGCCCGACCGTTGACTGAAAATACGGAATATAGTGAAAATGGGAAAATAGAAAAGCGTGCACTGCATTTCCACCACGTACCCCTTTTGGCAGCATCGCGTGTACGCGTTTCGGTTCATTGAAATACGCGTGGTCGTTGCCATTGCTTTTTAATGAATTAATTGCCGGGTTTTTCCTATTTGTGCTCGCGTGTGTGTGTATGTTCTTCTTATCTAAAGAATATGTAGTGCAGCCAATGGTTTAATCAAGTGGAATTTATGTGCTTCAAAAAGCGCAGTTAATTAAGTGTAAATACCAAAACGTAAAAAATTAAAAATGTTTCTAGCAGTGAAGTTATTTTCTGCTCCCCCTTGTTTCCCCCTCGTGTCAACACATTAAATGCATAAATAGCATACAAAATTATGAAATGAGATTTATGCACAGATAAATGGCATTGCGACCATTAATAAATCACTTTAAACAGCTCGTAACACAATTTAAATAAATTCAACGTTCATTAAATTGAATTTTAATCATGTGGTGAAACAACAAGAACCACAAAAAAAAAAAAGAGTTAAATACAAGTGGAGTGGCTAATAGAATTTACCAAAGTCTGTCAACAATATGGAATGCGACTAATGTAAAAACAGTTAATAAAAATGAAAGGCGAAAAGTCTGAAATAAATAATTTTATAATATTAAATATTATTTAATTTAAGTAATTCAATAATATAAAAGGAATTTTACACAAATTTATTAAAAATAACTCTATCAATCAATAAAAAGATAAATCTTTTAATATCAGGATATTTCAACAAATTTAAAATGTTATTTTCTTATTTAATTTTACGGAATGTCAAAAAAAACTTTAAAAATTTTTTTAATTGATTTTCATTGAACCTAAAGCAATTATAATTGAAAATTTACAACTCCTTAAATTAAACCTTAAAATATTATTTAAAATAAAAGACTGTACAATGTCGATACGTTTTCTAAAATATAAACATTTTCTGAATTTTGCAATCTGAGACATTTTTAATACTTATTTCTTTGTTTTTTTTTTTGGCAAATCTGCGAATCATCACTTTGGTACAGTAACCTAAGGGTTATCATTGAATTTTTACTGTTTTATTAATGTGTGTACAACAAATCTCACTTAGGCCGAAAGCTCTAATTATTTATGATTTTTTTATATTATCCGCATAATGTGGCAATTTACGAGCAACAGCAACAGCTTCCAGCTCCAAAGCCTTTTGGCACCCCTTTCTTACCCCATTTGCTGGACTACAAATGAAGCCATTAGAGTCGGGTGTTTCCTTTTCTTAACCCCCGTTTTCTTTTTATCGTGCTTCCGTTAAAGCTTTTATTATATTGTGTGTGTGCTTTGATTTTTGCCAGGCGACTTGAAATTTTCAGGTAGTCGCCAAGAAAAATAAGCTGCGTAAAAAATGTGGGACAACAGCTCAAGACCTTTTTTTATAATACTCTAGAATCTGTTGGGAACAAAGTAAAAATATAATTAAGGCTGGCATTTATATAGGTCATACTTTTTATATTTCTTTAAAATTCAGTTTTATTCTTAGGTTTTTATACAAAAAAATTTAAAATTAATGGGATAATTTGATTTAGTATTAGAGCATCTGCTAGTCGACTACATTCACCATTAAATTTCTTACTTTACTTATTTTTGGTTGCTT
The DNA here is from genome assembly GCA_037043405.1 of Drosophila subquinaria. Lineage (NCBI taxonomy): Eukaryota > Metazoa > Arthropoda > Insecta > Diptera > Drosophilidae > Drosophila > Drosophila subquinaria. Next base: position 9,744 of record JBAMBL010002626.1, read on the forward strand.
TTTGCCAGTGGCAAACTTTGATTGCTTCCGCCCAAGCAGCTGCTTTTGCTTACACTTTCACACAAGAAGGCGGCGCACATTGCGTATGCGTAATGCCTGGCCAAAAAAGGGTTGCATTAGGCAATTGTAACGCCTTTCCCTTTTTTGTACAAAGAATAAGGAGTCTTCGCGTCAATTGCAGGTGACTCACGGTCGTTAACTTGGCCCGAGCACGCAATGGCGTTAACAGCTGTTAAACGCCCGTCATTCGTGCGGCATAATAATAAGCCAAGAGCATAAAAAAGGAGCTAACCCCGAACGCTTTTCCCGCTGATTTGTTGGTGCCTTTTAGTGGTAATTAAATAAAAACTTTCTTTCCAAAAATGTGTTGCCGCATAATTAATTGAAAACATAATTAAAAATAGGAGAAAAAGGAGACACAACAAAAAGTTTCCATTTATCCTCGATGCACACCTTTTATTGTTGTCCCTTGTCTTTTTATTTTGTGGGTCAGTAAAGCATAGTGGAAATTTAATGCCTGGCTGCCTTGGTATCCGCATTTTAGTGTCAATTTTCTCATTTTCTTTCAGCCCACGAGTTGCTTAAATTGAATTTAGATTCAAGAGTTTCAGCCGTTATTCGGCTATTTTTGGCTGGATTATCGATTTGAGGCCAAGTCCTTTTATGTCCGGTAATTGTTCAATATTATGCTGTGCAGGCAGTTGGGAGCTATCATCACACACACTCACGCACCACAAAAACACAGGCTCATATGTAGCAACAGCTGTGCTCAATTGCCCGTGTGTCCATTGACTTGACCGCACATATCCTGTGCCAATGTCTGTGTGTGTGAGTGTGTGTGTATCCTGCGTGTACTGCGGTCAGCCTCAATGGCCATTTAGCACTACACTTGGCCAACCGGTCAACTGGTCAATTGGTCAACCGTTATTCCTCTGCAGATTTTATGCAAAATTAATCAGGCAACTGATGCGTTCGACAATTAGTTTAATGCGGCAACTAAGGCAAATGAATAACTCGGTTAAATGACTTTATTCAAGCGAAAAGGAATATAAAAAAGAAAGTACAATATAATTTAAAAAACTTGAATCGAGCTGAAAAGATTAATTATAATAAATATCAATTATTATAAATATGTAAAATCACAGATACTCATGAATTAATTACAAATAATTGTCTTCACAAATACTTATTGAAAGTTGTTTTAATTAGCTTAAAAATTTAAATTAAATTTAAATAGCGAAATCCATCAAGATAACTAACGAAAACAATTAAGTTCTAAGTTAAAGTTAAAAGAAATAAAAAAATTATATTATTAGTTGTATTCTAAAAAAATTTGAAAGTTCAGAATCAAATTTTATGCATAACTGCTAAAAAGATTTAAGAACAAGACATTTTATATGGAAATCAACTATGTTAGAGCTTCGTTATTGTATTCAAGTTAGTTAGAGTTCTACGAAATTTGTAATCATGTTATACTTAGATTTTTGAAATTTGTAACATCAAAAGCCCTCAAATGAATACAATTTTTTTTAATATTAAGTAATAATATTGTATGAATAATAATATAAATTATATCAAAAGATTAGAGTGAAGTAGAAGGATTTCCTTTTGATTTAATAAATATTAATCAATATAGATGGCAAAATTATTGGAAATTCATTTAAAAATTAAAAATTTTAATTTTTTAATGAGTAGTTCATATTTTTAGGTGATTTGGCTTCCTGCTTTCAATTACCGACAGTTTTGTCGCCATTTCCCCGCAACTTTTCGACCACTTAGCCTCAGCTGGGACCTCGTTTTGGGCTTTGGCATTTGCGGGGAGGAGGACTCTAACCAATTGCCATAAAACGCCAGCGGCACTTACTCACAGATACATAGATATGAATGAAAAAGTTTCCCAACTTTTGTATGGCATGGGACTATTTTTGTTTTTGCTGGGTTGTTTCTGTACATTTTTTTTGTTTTGGGGTTTTTTTCGTAAAGTTTTTGTTGTTGTTTTGTGTATTTTGGCATCTTCTGGCTGATGAGTTGGGGGCGCCGCAAGTGGGTCATATACATTTTTGATGAGTTGTCATTATTAAATGCGACAAAGTCCCCGTCCTCTTGGTCTGTCCTCGCCCTCGCTGTCATGGCAATTGTAAGGGCGGGGCAACAGGAAACGATGCCTGCCAAACTTAATGCCTAAAAATACATATACATATACATACATATAAATAAAATTTATCAAGTGACAGTTGACAGGCAGCGTTGCTTTTGTTTCATTTTTTTCTTTTTTTTGTTGCTTATCAGCAAGTATTTATAAATAAATATATTGCAATCATTCCCTCAATATTTATTATTTATTTAGATTTCTTTTTTCGCAGTCGCGTATATATTTGTCTAGCGAGAGTTGCCTCCAATTTTGTGTCGCTGTAAAAGAAATGAGGCGAATCGAGAGTTGCCTTCATTAATTGTGACAAAAATTGTTATCAATTAATGAAATAGGCACAGACAACATAAGAAAACATCGCATGCGGTCGATTCTATTCCATTTCAACAGTTTTGTCTAGGCCAGGGGTGGGCGGCCTGTACTCTCGGAGTTAAGCAGCTACTCTCATACTTATTCGGCGCCGTGGTGTCGCACACAAGCAGCTCGAGTCGAGGCGTCATAAATCAATTAGACACGGTCAGCTCGCGAACAAGCTAGCAACAACAACGCACACAGGCAGCTCGAGTCGAGGCATTAGCAACAACAACGCACACAGGCAAAGTAGGTAGAAACGAAAAGGGTTGTTGTTGTAGTTGCAAAGGCGCAGTGTGTGCGCGCTACGCGCCGCGCCGAAGACCTTTTTTTTTGCTCGCACATTATTTGGGTGATCGACAAAGTAGGTAGACGCGAAAAAGGTTGTTGTTGTAGTTGTTGTTGTAGTGCTCCCGAGGTCAAATTTTGCGCCCACCCCTGGTCTAGGCGCAAGTGGGCGACGGAATTGCCACAATAAATTTGTCTATTTTGTTTCACTTGACACACCTACATAGGGCCAATTGAATAGACCCTGGTTAGCTGTTGAAATGGCGGGCTATTATACTGTAAATAGGTTCTTAGTTTATTGACATTTATCTAGACGATAAAAGGAGTGGACTGAATATATTTCGGATAACTATAAAATAAAGCTACAAATATAAGGTTAGAGTTTTTAAAAAGACGATAAAAACTGCGCACAGATCGAACTTTTATTTTAACTTTTATACTCTATATTTTCTGAAAGTTAAAGTCTGTTTATAGAAACTTTCCTGTTAAATATAGTATTAATTTCTAAAAGCCTGTCGAACTTTTTCTCATGGTAGACAAAGAAGAACCAAATTGCGAAAACGCAAAAAGGATAAAATAATTATAGATCTTGATTTAAGATTTTGCAAATTTGATCTGAAGGTATTCGTTTTAATAAAAAACCGAGAAGGACCGGAGCTCCGAACTTATTATGTGTAAGGAATTTTTTTATTCATTTCTAGTAAATCTAGAGTTTTACTTTATTAAGGATTCTTTGTTTTTGTCTCAAGATTATTCGTCCGGGGCTTAGGATTTTCTTTGCTCTGTTTTGGTAATTCATTCTTATATCCAGAAGGAGATGCAACAGTATTTGGCTCATCTTCAGCATGAAGAATATTTTTGCATTCTATGCATTCCTTAAAATCTATGCGATTAACGGAAAATCTTGCTTCATCAACTGGATTGGCTGTTTTTTTTTTTTTTTTATATGACGGGAATTATATATATTTTTGCGTTTCATTCCGAAGAACTTAAAAACACATGTTAGACTACATTGGCTGTAGATAGAAAATATTTTATTGTAACTATGAATTATATTTTAGAAATAATTATAATACATATCACCGGCCAGAGCCACAATAACGAGTGCAAAGATGGTGACAAAGGGGAAAAACTGCATGATTGTTGATTGTTATATTTGAATTTATATAGGATCTGTTGTACCAAAAATGCACATTTAATTTCCGTCTACCCTTGTTACTGTGTGATTAATGGGATTTTACTGGAATTATTTTAAAACGTCAGAATAATGTGGGAAATACCCAATTTTTAGCTCAGCAAATAATACTTAAACTTTTCTAATGGGGATACTCCATCTTCTATATGCTAAGAAATATAAACTGAGTACTTTGTTGCTCATCGCAAATGGTTTAGATACTGGCAAATTCTATTCTTATCGCAGATAGTTAGATCTATTCGATTCATTAGAGTTGTAGCTTTCATTTCCGTTTAAATTTTATAGAACATTTTATTTCGCAAGTCTTAGAATAGACTATTACTTAATGTTTTGAAACGAAAAAGCTAAAGAAATTAAATACAAATATATCTTAACGTGCCATAAAAGTTCTGTAAAGTTATTGTACAGAGATCTAGCTAATAGCTGTATCAGTCTCTAAATAGTGTATAGTGCCAATTAAAAGTGAGTGGGAGGACTGTTTACACACAATTTGAGCATCACTTTATTGCATTTTTATAGCAAGCATTCAGCTCAAATTATGACACAGCAACCACCCCAACTAAACTCTTGGCCGGAACACATGACAACTCAGTTGATTGCGAGCCATCAACACGTTGCCAATCAGCCAATCGTTTCCCAAGTCCTGTAATGAAATCAAAGTCACTGTGCAAAAAGGTGCCATAGATTGTTTTGACATTGCTTTCAAATGTCAATCATCTGAGATTTTTCTTTGAGCTTCGTCTCTTGTGGCTCTCGTTGACTTGGGCAAATCGAATTGCGAAATGTTGTTCGCTTTTTCCGTTTTGGTCAAATGCGATAAAAGTCTATAATATAATCAAATTTAATGAGCTTGGAGTGAGAAAATGAACATCGAAGGGTGGCTCTGCACTTTGTGTTACTTATCAAAGCAATTTTTGGCTTAGGCCCAACAGGTTGTCATTGGTTTCCACTAAGCTTATCGATTACACTATGCTACAAATTTCTCAAGACCAAATTTGTTTTGCAAAAATTTTCAAATATTATGTTATAAATATTAAACACTTAATATTTTAATGGCTTAAAATATAATATATATAATAAATATATATTTACAGCAGGGACCGAAACTGCTATAAGGAATATAAAAAAAATTACTCTTAATAATTACTTAAAAACTTTTACTTAATAAATCATACTTAATAATTATTGTTAATTAAAAAAATAAAAATTATAAACAGGGATTAAAACCCTAACCGAAACCGTAACCTTTAACCGGTAAAAACCGATTGAAATTTGAAACCGAAACCTTAACCGAAAAAAAAAAATGTTCATCTGACCGAAACCTCAAAACCGAAACTCTGTAAACCGAAATAACCGTTTAGTAACCGTTTCATTTATAAGGGTTTATTTCGGTTTTCAATAAATAATATACATGTATTATAAAAATTGAAAAAAAGTTGTATTTCTGAGTTATGGTGTAACTTTCAAATACAATTTTAAAAGAATGTTTTATTTTCAATTTGTATTATAAAAATTTAAAAAACAAGTTAAAACTAATTTAAAAAGGAAAATTTTTGAGCTGTTTCGATAATTTTTTCGACTCACAAGTCTTGTTTGCGATCTCTGATATTTTGATATTAGTTTTTCATTTTATTTTTGATTTTCTTTTCTACTCTTGCCTATTTAATTATTATTACATATATTATAAATATAATTATATATATTTAAAGAAATTTATTTTTGTGAACCGAAACCATACCGGTATTTCAAACCCGAAACATACGAAAACCGGTTCACCGTTACGAAACCTCTATTCAAAGATTTTGCGTAACCGATAACCGAAAACCTAAATGCGAACATAACCGAAACCGTAACTGAAACCGATATTCGTTTCGGTTTTAATCCCTGATTATAAATAATTATTAATATTGATTTTTATTATATAAATCAAAATTAATGATTAAATTTTCTTTTTTTTTAAAATTTTTTTTTTAAGTAAATTAGGTTATCATCTTCCCGATAACCCAATGTATATATACATATGTTGAAAATTTGGAATGTTTATCTTGAGAATTAACAAAGATATTCTAAAAAGACTTTTATAAACAATTTCAAATTATAAAAGTCTTTAAAGACTTATATGATTTAAATTAAAACAATTATTTGTAACTTTTATATATTTTCCTCACAAATAAAAGTCTTTCGAACAAATTGCATCACATTCATCTTGTTACAAAATTTCTATAACTTGTAGATTTCAGTGTAACCCAAATGTCTGAGTTGAATAGACTCTTTCATATTGATGGACCAACTTTATTGATATTTTTGTTACCTTGTGTTATTAAACACACCTCAACGCGCTTTTAAAAGTCCAAATATCGTAAGCTGTAAAGCGCTTTAAGCAACTGGAAACTGGAGAGATAAAACATACATCGACATATCGACCTTTTTACTGATGTCAGACGACGTGTCTGTCGTTCGATTTAACATAAATTTTTCGTTGTTGTGTTAAGACTTGATGCCACTTTGCCACCTGTCGATGAGGATATCGCTGCTGCTGTAACTGTTGATGCATGCAAATTCCAATAAACTAAAGTACCCAAGACGCGACATTTGATAAAGAACAGAACAGAGCAGAAGAAAAGAGAAGACAGACAAGATGAGAAACAACCCCCCAGCGGCATTTTTCTTTAGCAATTCTGACAAGCTATAAAATTTTTATCAGCATTACTTTTATTTTGACATTTTACTGACATTTCACAAAAGTACTCGAAGCCAAACGCCTCCAGAGTGAAACTTCTGCCCCCCCGCACGTCAGTTTCACAGTTACACAGACATAGATAGACTCATACGAGTGTACATAGATAAGAGCAAAATTGTGGGCGGATAGCTTTCTCAATTGGGCGTGGCATCGGATGGGGGGTAAAGTTTACGTTTTGTGTGTAGCAAGCGCTTTTTCATTTACCAAATGGCTGTTGACCTTTTCCGTGCGACCAAATTGATTTCCAGCACGATTTGTCAACCCCTTTTTGGGACAACAACAGCAACAACAACAACAACAATATTAAACTAAAATTTATCAAGCTAACAAAATTGTTGTTTACCTACAAAATCGGTAGCGAACAGTCGCTGACAAGGGTGTCAGCTCCAATTATGCATGAGAATGGGCAACTGCTTTGGCCAACCTGTTGTGGAGCACTTTCATTTTCAATTAGTTTTCCCCCCGCCCTTGAAAAAAAGTGGGCGTGTGACTTTCAACGCCTTGAACACAACATGAAATGGGCCGAGCCGAGGTTGTCTGCCGTTGAAAAGGGTAAAAGTAACGGCTCTTAATGTTTATTATTATTATTGCATACTTTTGGGCGGACGCCATCGCCTGGCCCCGTTGATAAGCCTTAATGTGTTGCGGTGTTTCAATAAAACTTTATCATAATTGACATTTTAATGGTGTTGGAGGAAAGAAAGTATTATGAAAAGAATGGAAAAAACGTTGCATACTTGCGGGCGCTTGAAGCTGTAATTTTATATTTATGTAGCTAGAGATGCGGGCTTAAAAAGTGTCGAGGGTCTCATAAATATGACAAAAAGAAAGGTACATAATGTGTGATAAGTGTGCGGAAATGCCGCTGAATGCGGTAACAATTGGTATTTGGAAGCAATATATTATACCTAAGCTTTAGGTCCTAAATAATGCTCTAAAAAATGTGTGTTATAATGGAATAAATAGCTAATGTTATTCGATTTTTTTTTACAATTAAAAATAAAGAGGCTACGTTATGTTTTTGCCATTATTGAAAACATTTATTCAAGGCATACTTTTTGTTTATATTATGAAGAAGAAAACATAGTTTTTTAGAAGCTTTTCTGTATAAAACTTATACAGGCATGCCACATAAATCTCTTTCACTTGAATTTCACGTCAATTTCATTTCTCCGTGCCACAGTCCAATCACCTAAACAATTTTGGGTGAGACGAAATCATCACTCAAACCACTAGCGTCCGATGCCATGAGAATAATGTCACATTTTTTGTCCGAATTTTTGAATTTAGAGTTGTCTAGTAGTTTGTATTGTTTGCCGCGCCAATAACTTTTAAATTTTTTTAAGCTATAAAATATCAATTATTATATAAATAAATTGAATTATATAAATTCAATAAGAAATAAAATAAAAATTGTATATTCTGCAATGATAAATTTAAAAAATTTGCTAAACAAGCCCTTGGGAAATTTAATCTGAGAAGGGGCCAACCCTAGTAGCCTAGTACGAAAAGGTTGATGAACATGCTTAAAAACCTAAATCCCACGAACTTCTGTGGAACGGAGAAATTTTCGAAGTGGAATCGCTTTTTCTGAAATCACTTTCACTAGTGTTTTTTGTGGCATGCCTGATACAGTTGAAAATTAGGTAACACAAAGCCTGTTATTTAAAATTACAAATTTAAAAAAAAAAAAAAAGAAATTTAATAAAAAAAAAGATTACTTTTTAAATAACTAGACAAATATTGAAATAATTACTTTAAATATTTTTCTTGTTGTAAATATATATTGCTTCAATAATATAATAAAATTAAGGTGCTTAGCTTAAAATTTCAGAATGAAAAAAGAGTCACGGAAGTTTGTTGAAATATCGTGATAAAAAGAAAAAAAAAAATAATAATAATTTAATATACTTACATACGTTATAACTAAATTTAAAAAAAAATTGTTTTTTTTTTCGTGGAAGTGTTGAAGAATAAACAAATAAATTCAGACTTGAATTCTAATTAATAAAGTTCATATCAATACAAAAGAAATATTTTAAAAATATTTTAATACAATAAAATAAACATAATGAAAACTAACGCAATGGAAAAACATAAAGGTGTTTCAATTAATCATTGCTGATTAAATTTGAAAAGGAAGTTGCGATACACGCAGCAAGGATGTTGGCCCGATGCGTCAGTTACCAGGGCTCCTGCGATAATATCAATGGCATATTGACGCGCGACTATGCAAAGGTTTGTACTCTACAAATATATGGTAGTATGTGTGTATCTCAAAGGAAAAAGATACAGATACATAGAAAGAAGCAGAGATTCGTTGGCTGCTGTAAATTGATTAGTCAATGGAAATTGTTTAACTCTATTACACTTTGCTTACAGCCTTAAATGAAGTTTAGTTACATTTTGTTGCTCTTGAAGAGTGTTGCATAGAGTTGCCACCCACAATTTGGCACACACACACACGCTCTTTGTAAAGCAAGGCAACTGCACAGTTTATTGTTGTTTCGTTACAGTTGCTCGCCAGCAAAGGCAGAGTCATATTCAAAGTAGAGCTGGTGGGGCAACCAGTCGATTCCCCATTGCTGTTTGTTGTGGGCGCCACATTCGGTTTAGATCCCCAGGGCAGCATATTTGTGGCATGGACTTAGCCAGTTTGCCAATGCCAATGCCACTGTCAGTGACAGTTTAGAGTTGCTGTTGCAGTTGCAGTTGTTGTTGTTGTCATTTGGCAGTGGCAAGTTTTCACTTTATTGTCCAAGTCAAAGCCAAAGTCCAAGCCTGAGCCTAAAACCCTTGCAAAAGGCAGACGGGCAACAATGCAACAACAAGAGATACTGAACAGAAAAAATTACATAAGCAAGCTCAAAGTCTAGGCCAGGCTATTGTTGAACCTTCTCTATGCTACCCCATTCAGTTGCAAAGCTCAGTCGTAACTCGGCGACAAATGGAAAACTGACTGAGCTATGAGAAAGAGAGAGAGAGAGAGAAAAAGGGAGAGGGAGAATGAGAGTTAGGCAAACAGACGGGCAGATAGCAAAAGGACAATGCCAGCTATTTTTATTGCCAACCAAGGCGTACATAAAATGTGTCGCATGCATATGGAAGACAGCCTGAATCTGGGGATATGCAGGGGATATGGCACGGCATTAGCAGGATGAGCTATAATAAAAACTACGCAAGGATGTGGCTAACGATGTGTACAAAGACAAAGCTCCCACAAATGCTACACAGCCGTAGTGTAATACCAAAAGGAAGCATCAGTTCTATGATATAATATCGAGTTTCTAGTCTTGGGATATGAATATGCGAAAGTAATAGTATTTAATACAAGCTTAAAATTTGTCTTATCTTATATATTTTGATCTTTATCCAATGCTCTAATAGTATTGCTTGGACTGTAAGATGAACATGTTTTTAACTGCATCCAAATTATAGTAATACAGTAAAAGCCACATCTAAAATAATTTTCAAAATTTTTACAAATTAACTAATATTTTATAGATGTTTGTTTTGGTGACCTTTTTATTTTATACAAGTTGATTTTGGTTGGCTTGAGGTCTGGAGATTTATTTTTCATTTTTTTAAATTTGCCGATATATTTCGACTGCCGTCGGCTGTCGTCTTCAGGGCGACTGAATACAAAAACATGGAAAAAACATTGTCAACTTATAATTAAAAACATTGATTCTTAAACACTACTTAAATACGTTTACATACAATTTAGGGATTTAACAAGTCCGCGTTCGTCGGCTTGGAGTTTGTAACTGATGTTTCTTCGTTAGTAAATGTCTGTATATGTGAGCGCAGTTGTCAGTGTCTGTTTTGTAGTTTAGTCGTTTGTTTGTTGTTGTATTTATGATGTGCAGCATCTCAATAGTGTAACGTTTTTTTTTTTTTTTTTTTTGTAGTGTTCTTCTTGTTGTAATATTTTTGTCTCGTCAAAGTTAGCTGTGTGGCCGTTCTGTAAGCAATGCGTGGCTAGTGCAGTTTTTTGTATGTCAGTTTGTAAGCGAAGTTTGCTGTCCGATCTGTGTTGGGCTATTCTAGTTCTAAGTTTTGATTTTGTGGTACCAACATAAACTTTGTTGCATGTTTCTGTGTGGTTTCCACTGCATGGAATTTGATAGATCACATTACTTTTGTCACTTTACTAGTATCCCCACCGACCTGGCAATAGAAATAATAAGTAAAAAATGGACAGACATTGCAAAACATACTGACATACCCAAACATTTATTCATGGACATTATCAAGTTCTGCATAATCGAAAATAGATACTTCAAATATGAAGAAAAAATCTACACCCAATTAAAAGGTATGCCCATGGGATCACCTGCCTCCCCTATTGTAGCAGACTTAGTAATGGAGGAACTACTAAACAACACACTCAACAAATTAAAACATAGACCTAGAATAATGACCAAATACGTAGACGATCTGTTTGCCATAATAAGAAAAGACGAAATTCAAAACACTCTGGACGCATTGAACTCTTATCACAAACAAATAAAATTTACTTACGAAACAGAAGAAGACTGCAAACTGCCTTTCTTAGACACAACCATTAACAGATGTGGAAACACACTGAAAGTTAAATGGTACAAAAAAGAAACAGCATCAGGCAGAATCATAAATTTTTACTCTAACCATCCAAAAACAATGATTATAAACACCGCAATTAGCTGCATTAAAAGAATGATAAATTTAAGTGATCAGATATATCACAAAGAAATTTATAAACAAATAATAGACATGCTAAAACTTAACGACTTCCCTGTTAACATTATAAATTCTTTAATTAAAAAACAACAGCAAAACAGACCAAAGCAACATACAGAACAACCAAAATCTTACAGATCTCTCACTTATGTACCTAACTTATCCGAACGTTTTAACAAATCCGAATGCTATGACCAACAACAGATTAAATTAGCTCACAAGCCCACGATCACAATGAAAATATTTTTTAACAAAACAAAAAGCAAAATAAATAAACTAGACAAAAGTAATGTGATCTATCAAATTCCATGCAGTGGAAACCACACAGAAACATGCAACAAAGTTTATGTTGGTACCACAAAATCAAAACTTAGAACTAGAATAGCCCAACACAGATCGGACAGCAAACTTCGCTTACAAACTGACATACAAAAAACTGCACTAGCCACGCATTGCTTACAGAACGGCCACACAGCTAACTTTGACGAGACAAAAATATTACAACAAGAAGAACACTACAAAAAACGTTACACTATTGAGATGCTGCACATCATAAATACAACAACAAACAAACGACTAAACTACAAAACAGACACTGACAACTGCGCTCACATATACAGACATTTACTAACGAAGAAACATCAGTTACAAACTCCAAGCCGACGAACGCGGACTTGTTAAATCCCTAAATTGTATGTAAACGTATTTAAGTAGTGTTTAAGAATCAATGTTTTTAATTATAAGTTGACAATGTTTTTTCTATGTTTTTGTATTCAGTCGCCCTGAAGACGACAGCCGACGGCAGTCGAAATATATCGGCAAATTTAAAAAATGAAAAATAAATCTCCAGACCTCAAGCCAACCAAAATCAACTTGTACTAATATTTTATTTGAAAAAAAAAAATCAGTTAATAATACATCTTATAATTTACATCTAAAATTTATTGTACAATTTCTTTGCTGGACATAATTTTTGGAATTGTATGTACAAAATAAATTTTTTTTTAAATTCCAAAAAATAATAAGATTTTCAACCATTTTTGATCGAAAACGAATATAGAAAGATTCAAATCCATTAATAATAACATTAAATTGTGTTTGTGAATATACTTATAACATCAAAACTAAAAATTTTTTAAAACAGGCAGTGAAGAAATTTATTTCTCGAAAATAAAAACTTTAAATATCTCGAATTAAAATATTTAATTTTTTTTATATGGACTTACTTAATACTAAATAGTAATAGTAACATTCTAAAGCCGCAATCAACCGTGGTTATTTGAAGAACTTTGAAATTTATCGACATTTGCTTAAATTAAATTAAAATACTCGATCATTCTGAAATTCGCATATTGAGTACGAGAATAAGTATATTTATTCATTTATTTGTATTTATAATTTTTTCAGATTCTTATACTTTACTTCTTCTTAAACATAATTCAACCCTAGCAAAAGTCTTATCGCTATAATAATAAATTGAAACACATTAAATTAAAATACTCGATCATTCTGAGAAATTCGCATTTTGAGTACGAAAATAAGTATATTTATTCATTTATATCTAGTTATAATTATTTCAGATTCTTATACTTTATTTCTTCTTAGACATAATTCAACCCCTGCAAAAGTCTTATCGTTATAATTATATAATTAAGCACACGCCCACAAACATCCTTCTACATGGTTCATCCTCCGAATTTCACACACATTTTCTTAACGACTTTCAGGGAGCTTGGCAGTCGGGAGTTTAATTTGTTTGCCAAGAAAAGTGCAGGCTGTCAACTAGGAGTATTTTGTGCATATGTTGTCTGGCTGAAAGAGATTTGAGCTGCTAATGATTTCCTGATAACCAGCCAGAGGATTTCCTCACTGCCATTGGACAACAAGTTGTGCAACTTGTGCAACATGAGCAGCTGTCGGAAAGTGTCCGAAGCTGGCTAAAAACCTTAATTACTGCATCTAATGGGCATTTAGTTGTCGTTTAACAATTGCAAAATGCAAAACATGCAATTTTATTATTATTGTGCAAGTTCCTAACAACTTTTATCTTATTCCTCTTTTACAGATCTACACTGACTGGGCCAACTATTATCTCGAGCGTGCCAAATCCAAGCGTAAGGTCACCGACTTGTCGGCCGACTGTCGCGATGGCCTCCTCCTGGCCGAGGTCATCGAGGCAGTTACCAATTTTAAGGTACCCGACCTAAACAAGAAACCAAAGAATCAGCAACAAATGGTGAGTCTAAAACCTTTGAATTATATTAGTAGACCATTTTGAAACGCTAGTGACGAAAGCATCACAAATGGCAATTAGCTATATATATTTACTGCAAAATATGCTCTGAATGTACTATAAGATCGAGTTATACACCGATCGAAACGGCCAGATTTAACTAACAAAAGTGCATATCACGATTTTTGGTAACTTGTCTGGCTCATTAAATATGGAGGTGTCAGTGGAAATCATCATTCTTATCACCTTGATCAAATTTAAAAAGCTTATTATATTTGAAATTTTAGTGGTCTTCATTAGCATCGTTTTATTGTGACACATGAGTGATTAATATAACGCAAATGAATAGAAAAATCATTTTGCACAAATTAAAAGTCCTCAACATATGTAAAGTAAATATTTGTAAGCAATTGAATTTTTCCATAGAATTTCCAGGTCAATAGCAGCACATAGTCGCCAGTTGGCAACAAAAGCGGAAGCTTATCGGCCCTCGGATAGAAGCCAGATATAATTTGCTTGCCCTTTAAGATAGAAATGAAATATTTTATAAGCTTTACTACTACTACTTCTTAGAACTTACCACATAAGGACACGAATGATTAATATTTGAAAATTCCGTAATAAGCTCATCTAGAATTTTAAAGACCTTGTTCTTTTTGGTTCTCATAAATTTGCAAGCATCAAAAGTCGTGTCAATAACCCAGGGTTTATATCCATTAGCCTTTTTTTGAACTTGAAGTCTCAAGGTTACTGAATTGGTGGGATGTAAAATTGTCACTTGCATATTGGCAATGGTTTTGTTGCGTTGCAATGCGCGAAGGCGACAGGTGTCCACTGTAATCCACGATTTATTACGCGACTCGCAAACCGCGTTCGTCATTTTAAACACAAGTCCGTGCTGTAATTATAAAGAAACTAGAAAATATCGAAATATGCAATAGATTTATTAATTCTTACGTTCGTTTGCAGCATAATTAGAAAAGCCAGCAGTCGAATATAATTTGACACTTTGTTTCTCATTTCGACAGTTACTGAGTGAAGTTTAACATTCAAGTGATTGATTTCCATTTATTTACCTATTAGTTCGTTGACTATTTTTCTCTGTAATCGTTTCATGTAAATGGAAAACTAATTACATAAAAAACGATTAAACTTATCATACATTGAAACTAAAAAACAGTGAGAATAGGCTTTGTCTTGAAGCGCTTGGAAACAAATAATTAAATAAAAAAAAATATTTATTATAGGGTGTCGAAATGCTTTTCAGTAAGTTAGTTAAAAATATATAATAATTAATATTGTCATAAATAAATTGCTCACCCTGTATATTTTCAGCCATTAAAAATATAGTGTAAAACTATTAAGAATTGAGCTGTTATTTAATGATACGTGTTTATGGCAAGCTCTGGTTGGTTATTAAAAAGGCATTAAAATTGTTAAAATATAATATCAATAACGTAATGTTTTAGGTAATTGCTTGTTAATTTACATTTAATTACTGTCAACGACAGTCTTCGCTAGGGTGCGAAAGGTGACAGGCAACATATGTTCACAGAAAACTTGCTATGACTGTACGATCCAGAGTTATATCTCAATCCAAAGAATTTTTTAGCTAACAAAAGTACAGACTTTGACTTTTCGTAACTCACGTGGTTTGTGATATAAGCATTTTTAATTTTTTTTATCAAAAATCGAATCTTCAAATGACAACTTTAACATTAAAATTCGACCAATTCAAAAGATAATTAAATTTGAAATCTTAAGTGGTTTTTATTAGCATTGTTTTATTGTGAAACATGAGTAATTATGATAGCGCAAATTACTAGAATAACTATTTTTGCACAAATTAAAAATCCTCAACAAATGAAAAGTAAACATTTGTAATAAATTGAATTTTTTCATAGAACTTCCAGGTCAATAGGAGTACATAGTCGCCAGTTGGAAACACAAACGGAAGCTTATCGGCCCTCGGATAGAAGCCAGTTACATATTGTTTGCCCTAAAAAATAGAAATTAAATATTCTACTGACTGTACTTCTTCTACTTACAACTTACCACATAAGGACACGAATGATTAATATTTGAAAATTCTTTAATTAAATCATATAGAATTTTAAAGACCTTGTTCTTTCTGTTTCTCATAAATTTGCAAGCATCAAGAGTCGTGTCAATAACCCAGGGTTTATACCCATTAGCCTTTTTTTGAACTTGCACTCGTAAGCTAACTGAATTGGTGGGATGTAAAAAGGTCACTTGAATATTGGCAATGGTTTTGTTGCGCTGCAATGCGCGAAGGCGACAGGTGTCGACTGTAACCCACGATTTGTTGTGCGACTCGCAAACCGCGTTCGTCATTTTAAACACAAGTCCGTGCTGTGATTATTATAAAAAAATTAGAAAATAACGAAATATGAAAAAGATTTATTGATTCTTACGATCGTTCGCAGTATAAAAAGAAAAGTCAGCAATCGTATAAAATTTGACAGTTTGTTTCTCATTTTGATAGTTACTGAGTGAAGTTTAACATTCAACTGATTGATTTCCATTTATTAACCTATAAATTGGTCGAATGGTTACATAAATAAAAGTAAAATGTATTATAGGGTGTCGAATAGCTTTTCAGTTAAGTATTGTCAAAATATATGATATGACATTGTCATTAATGAATTGTTCACCCTGTTTATTTTTGTTGTACTATTAAGAATTGAACTGTAATTTAATGATACATTCGTATTTATGGGATGATCTGGTTGAATATTAAAAAGGCATTAAAATTGTTATGATTTCAATGAACCTAATGTCTCAGGTGATTGCTTATTAATTTACATTTAATCACTGTTGACGGCACTTCAGGGGAATGTAAATGTTTTCGTCACTAGAGTTTTATCTCGTAAAGATAATTATGACACAAGTCGAATCTATTCTTTAGACTAGTATACCTAAGAGAGTAAAGGTTTTTGATGTTTAATCCTTTCTTTTAATATGTTATTTTTTAATGTAGTTTGCAATCAAAATAAACTTATTAGTTAAAACTGATTAAAAAATTATTAATAATTTTAAAAAATTTTCAATTCTATTTTATTAGTCTATTATACTCTCCAACTGCATTAACTCAAACGTGACGTCACGAACCTAGCTTGTTCATTTGCGAATCCCATTTTCAGCACTTTCTATTTGACAATTGCCTCAACCTTAACCTTAAGCCTAACACTAACCCACCTCATTCACACATACACACACACACACACACACCCACACACACACACACACACTGTGCCAACTATGCCAGCAAAAGTTCCAACCATTCGCGCACGTGGGAAAATCTAGAGCTTGAATTTTTCAGCTATCACCGCATGAGTCACTCCTTTTTTTTGTGGCTTAAAACGCGTTAATTGTTTTTTGCACACACTCGCACACAAAGGCACACACATACACATTCACAGTCACATTGAAATGAAGGTGCATGTAAATGCGCCCCAAAGTCGCATCAAACGTGAAAATATGTTCACAATTTAATGTGTTTATGTGTCTGTGAAAAGCAGCGTCGTATTCTAGCCGCATTTGGCTTTTATACCCTGTTGTATCATATGCCAATGGATGCAATAAACTGGTGAAGATGTATTTAAAAATAAACATAAAGTAAAAGTAATCCTGTATTATTCATATAATCCAGATGTATGTAATAATAATAAGTACAATTTTAAGAGCCTTTGGCTTCCCCAAATAGAATAAAACATTGTTTATAAAAGTATATTCTTGAGCTAAGAACATGTTACATATAGTATAGAATAGAAGTAATATATTCTTATATAAATGATTACTTGTCACAGGGTATTACTAGTCAGTAACTCTAGCTCAATCGCTAACTTATTCTCAGTCATTACGTGGTTTTTCGTGCATTTAAATAATACGTCAAATCGTCAACGTGCTGACTAACTGACTGTCTGAGTGTCGTTCTGGCCGTGGCAAGCACACGCCCTTTTTTTTCCCCATTTTTTGTTTGCCATTTGCCTGGGCGTACCACGGGGCGTATGACAAACTTTATGCACAATGCTGAGCCAAATTCAGTTAGTCATTCGGCTCGGCATTTGGAAAATGATTTCCGCCGCGCTAAGCACTTGCCACCTGTGTTCCCTGATTCGATTTTGGAACTGCTGCACTTCATTGCATTTATGAAATTGAAGTTGAAGTTTAAATTAAAATAAAAAGACTTTTACAGCTGCCTCGGATCGCTTTTAAATTAACGTTAAGCACAAATTTTTCTTTCGTTTCGTTTTGTCTGCAATTGCGTTTCGTTTTTTTCGTCTGGTACGTGAGCGGCATTAGAAGAGTCGAAATATGTACTAGATGACGCACAGAAGTAGACTATGCCTTTTTTTCTGTATTCCAAACCGGATGCCTTGAGCCTAGTTAGGAACACAAACAAAGGCGTTCATTTTGCGGCTGCTGGCTTGGCATATTTATACCTAGTACCCATTGAAAGGGGTAACTGAAAGGTAGTTTGAAAATGAGTGCAGGGTAAAGGATAAAGAATGTAGGATTCTTCCATTATATCTGGAAAGCTGCGCTGTCGAGAGCTGTAGATCTCGAGTGAATTAACAATGCACTGTCAAAGCTCTGCTTCATTAAGTTGGTTAACTTTTATACAAAAAGTATCTAATTTTTTCAATTTATTTCATGTTTGGTTTGCATTTTTAAGCGTATAAAATAAAGTATAAGATAAAGCTTTTAAAAATATCTAACTTAAGAGTTATTTATCTTTTCTCAAAATCAATTCGAGCCGGCTCGTCTTAGCTAGAAACGAGCTATACATTTACTTTATAGCTCATTTTGAAACTTTTGTCCAACTTCTCAGAAAATATCATGAACATCACTTAAGATATAGGTATTAGTTCTTAAAAGATTCTACAATTACTAAACTTATTTACACTTTAGATTTATAACTATAATCTATTATTTACTTTAAACCTAAAATAGACTGCAACTAATTTTTTTTTAATAGTCGCACAAATATATTTTTTAGAAATTACAAGAAAATGCTATAATAATTTACTATCACCATTTACATTACATTGAAATGATATGCCTCCTCAATAGCTTGCCAAAGGGTAACTTTTAGTCAAGCAGGCTCAAAATGGCCGTTCTCAATTGTTTTTTTGTTTTCAAAATTTTCTTTTTTATTTACGCTGCGGCAAGTTCATTGCCGATATATATATATGTATGTATCAGTGTGTGTGTGTGTGTGTGTGTGAATAGGAGTGCAAACAGAGTCCATGAAATAAAAATGTATTTCAACTTTGTCAGTTTTTTGGTAACTGACGTTTTGCATATTAAATAGCCAAATATATAGCGAAAGAAAGTGCAAAAGAGAATAAGAAAGAGATAGAGAAACAGAAAGTAAGAGATAGAAAGAGAGGGAGAGAGAGAGGGAGAGAGAATCTTTTGAGAAAATGATAAGCTCAGCTAAACGTGCGATGTGGCACGTGCTGCACCAGAGCCTGACAAATTGGCAGTGCGCCTTCAAGTGGGCGTGTCTCTTTCGCGTTGACGTATGTGACATGGGCGCCAAATTGAGTTAGTTGCACTGCACTGCATTTAAGCAAGCCCGAGGTGGGGTTTGTCAAGGGGGACTGGGTTGGCTCTAACTGCCACTCCAAGCGCAAACTCAATTTGGCAATGGCTGCGGACGAATTTTTCAGCCAAAATTAGTCGGTAGCATGCGAAATGTTTTTGTTCAAATTTTGATCCTGTTGTATGTGTGTGTGTGTGTGTTTGTGTATAATGGTATGAGTGTGTGTGTGACAAACACAGCTCCTGCGGCTCTATGAATATTTACAAATATCTACGGGGAGATTTTTTGGCCAGCTGAAAATGCAGTGTGAAAATTTGCACAGTTTCAAAAAGGGAGCTTCGAATACTCTATGAATATTTATGGCATATATTCGAACAACTTTCAAAGCATCTTTTGTTCAGTTATACGTATACATTCAGTAGAAGTGTTTGCCAAAACTCAAATTAATTTACAAGTAATTCAAAAGCAGTTTAGCCAGCTTACTGTAGATTTTGCAGCGATTGCAAATAAGAGTCACAGGTTTTTAGGAAAATTAGGCCAAATAAATTATGTGTAATATCTTAAATTATTTGCTGGAATCTTCGTTTACATTACCTTTTCATTATAAAATTATGTTTAACTTTATTTTATTTAATAAAATACATTAGAACAAATAACTACATTTTAGTATTTATTTTAAAGTTTGGTGTTTTAGGTATGTACATTTAATTTTCACTATAATAATGTAACAGAACTTTACTATACAAATTTAAATGAGTTATACTTAAACTTGATTTAAAAATACAGATTTTATTTTAGCTTTCATTTAATAAATTTTTAATTTGAATCAAATAAGAGATCTTAATACATTTATTTGAAAAAGTCCACTAACCTTTAATATACACTAGTCGGCATATTTATTTTGACAACATTTAAAATTAATTCAACTCATAATTTGAACCTACTTCACGTACATTTTGGCATTAATGGAAAGGTCATTTCAATTCCGTTTGAACGATACAAAACTTTTCTTAACCCATTAAGTACCCATTGAAAATTTGGAATTTAAAAAAACCTCAATTTCAAAACTTTTTTCCTCGATTTTTTTCAAAAAGTTTTTTGACGCAAAAAAATTCTTCAAACAATTCTAATAGTGACTGCAAAAACAATTTTTCAAAAATCTCTTTGCTAGTATTTTTTATAATTTTTTGAAAACTGCAAAAAATGACTCTTTTAACCCCTTTTTCCTACTTTTCATACAAAAAGTACCATTTTTGCAGTTTTCAAAAAATTATAAAAAATACTAGCAAAGAGATTTTTGAAAAATTGTTTTTGCAGTCACTATTAGAATTGTTTGAAGAATTTTTTTGCATCAAAAAACTTTTTGAAAAAAATCGATGAAAAAAGTTTTAAAATTGACGTTTTTTTAAATTCAAAATTTTCAATGGGTACTTAATGGGTTAAGAAAAGTTTTGTATCATTCAAACGGAATTGAAATGACCTTTCCATTGATGCCAAAATGTACGTGAAGTAGGTTCAAATTATGAGTAGAATTAATTTTAAATGTTGTCAAAATAAATATGCCGACTAGTGTATTTTATATATCAAATGAAAATTATAATCGTTAAGGTCTCTGATATTTTCTATATTGCTCTCCCTCTCATTTCACTTTTGCATCGAGTCTATGAGCTTAGTATAAACTTCCCATTCATGCTTTATGCTTCTCTGCCTTCTGCTATTGCCGGCTTCATATCAAAATTAGTGTGCTCTCTTCTATCTGTTGGCCGGGCTTATAACAATGGGCAGCGTTTCTGATGCCACCAATGCTGCTGCTGCTGTTGGTCGCGTTTTCCATTTCAGCGCAAACAAACAAAAGCATTTGGAATATTTTCACCATTTTCATCATTGCAGCTGGGCCATTGTTGCGTTTCATTTTCAGTTTGTTTTTCATATTTGCACGGTGAAATGAAAAATCAACGCGCTATCCTCCTTCTTGCCACACTTATTCCATGGGGAAAAAACTCAGTCCAAGACACATTCAAATAAATTCAATAAAAACAAATAACACGCAGCGTCGTGTTGAGTGTAGACTAAAGTAAATTTTATCAACTTTTAAATCAAATATTAAACTTTTAGTTTTCATTTTCGTTTTCTTTCCTTTCTTTGCCGCGTGGTTCACTCCAAACTTTTTAATAAACTTTTTCTCCGTTTCTTTTCTTTCTGCTTTACAAACTTTACATGCACTTTTTTGCACGTTCCCTCATTCTTTGACTCTTCTACCACCAACTTGCAACACGTACTGCAATTTTTTACCACTTTGGTTTTGCTTGCAACGTTTTTCTAATGAGTGACGACGACGACAGCAGGTCCTGTAGTCAAATGTGGGCAAAAGCACACACAGACATACATAAACACAGGACTTAGGACTCGGGCAATGAAAGAACTCTGGAGATGCAACTCTTGAAAAATCAGCGAAACGTAAAAGTGTTCAAAGTCAACTTTGACGACGGCACTCGGCAAATGCATTGAAAAAGACCAGCGAAAATTCAAGAAACCAAGCGAGCTTTAAAACGGTGTTAAAAGCCAAATCGTATTTTAGAACTGCACACAAACCAAGTATTTATACTGAAGTAATTGATATTAGGAAAATTTTAATTTGGAATCAAATTAAAAGAGTAAATTTAATTAGAAATTTATTCGTTCAGCTTAAATGACCAATTGAATTATATATGTACGTGTATTTTAAAGTTGTTTAGTGAATTTACACTCTTCAATTATAACATAATTGAAAGCATAGTCGAGTTTTATCTCAGCAATAAATTCGATATGCTTTCGTCACTAGCGCGGACTGCCGTCCGCAGTGATATGTAGTAAATAAAAACTTCCAAATTGAAGTACAGGGTCTAAAAATAATTCAAAAATCTACTGTTCCAAGTAAACAAATTTTAAATTAGTTTATACTTTTTTAAAAAAAATTTCAAAAATCTCTTCGCTAGTTTCTTTTTTTTTTTTGATATTTTGAAAATTGTTAAAAAGCCACTTTTTGTATGAAAATGTGGAAAAAGGTGCTAAAATAGTTATTCTTAGCGTATTTAAAAAAACAAGAAAAATACTAGCGAAACATTTTGAAACATTTTTTTTTAAGAATTTTTCTGCATCAAAATTTTTTTTTTTTAAATCGAGGAAAAAGTTGAAAAATATACTTTTTTTAAAATTCAAAACTTTCGATAGGTACTTGATGGGTTAAAGGAATTTTTGTATCATTATAACAGAATTTAAGTGAATAAAAGATTAATATAAGAAACACGCATCAAAACATCTTTATTATTCGCAAATTTGACAAATTTATGCTGTATGAAGACATTTATGGCACACTGTATGTAATTAAATCAATTTTTGTTGATTTGCCTGAAAACTGTTTTGTTCTTTTAAACTGTGCTTTTAAAGCTTTTTAATTTACACTTCATATATATTTTTCACTTTAAGCATTTTTCGTTGCCGTTTTCCGGTTTTTATTCTAAACTGCTCTCTTAACTTATAACAAAGGGAGGTCTGTGCAAAATTCTCAATGAATTTTAAAACCTTACTAATTTGATTTTGCCTGGGCAGTCGATTTGCCTGTTGCCTAGTTCCTTTCGTCCTCCCCTTCACTCTGTATCAAAGCTTTTCTCAGATTCTCTTAAATGGCAAGCAGCAGGGAAAAGTCAAACTTGCATATACATACATACATATATGTGAAAAGTACACATTCACACATGTACGATTTTCCAATCAAATATGTAAATAACATAACAGTAAACGAAAAATCTTAAAAGAGAAATTAAATCAAAATAAGCTACAGCTGCATCTTATATAATTGGCCATCTTCAGCTCCATTTTCCTGTGTTCTGACACTCGTGTCACGACGTCACTGAAGCAACGATTTTAATTTGTGAACAAAATTTGCTATATATAATTGTTCAGTATTTATTATTCAAGACTGCAAATCGAAAAATATATACTATTTTAGCTTCATTTATGAAAAGAAGAATAATATTATTATAATAAAATTATTAATTTAGGTTAAGAACAAAAACTAAATATTTGTGTTAAGTTCTATAAATGCCAGGAATTAATAAAAGGTTTTACCGAAAGAGACATTAGAACAAATATAATTATTTAGGAGCTTCGCGAACAAAACTGCAATCTTGTTCAATGTTTTGGAAAAGAAACTACTTTGAAGTTATTAAATTAATTATTCAGCAATATTTCATTTTGAAATAGTTTTGAAGAATAATCAAACTAACTTGTTAAATAAAAATCGCTAATACTTTTTGAATGGATAATCACCTACTTTTCCTTTTCTTACTTTCCCCTTCGCTCTTGTTCGATTTTGTATATTTCTTTGGGAACTATCGTGTTATTATCGTGCTGGTCAAACTGAGTTCACGCTCATCTCTAGATGATTCTGTCCATTGCATGAAACGCCTTTTGTTGCCAAATTGCTATTGTAATAGGTTCTTGTTATCTTTGTTATCATTGTTGTTGTTGTTGCTGCTGTTGTTGTTGCTGCTGTTGTTGTTGTTGTTTTGTGTCTATCTGTTTTTGCAGTGATTGTCTTTATGAAGTTGATGTTCTTGCTGATATTATTGCTTGTCTTGGCCGTTGAGCTGCTTTTGAGCTGCCTTTTCCATAAGCTGTTTGCAGTTATTAGCACTGCAGAAACAAACAAAAGTCAATTATTATGTAATTAAAGTAAAACAATAGCTCGATTAAATGCGCTCAACTGCTTTGCACAGAGAATTTCCTACTCCAATTTGTTGTCTCAGCATGGATGGATGAGTTCTTATATTGAATATGACAGCTTTAAGCTAGAGCTGAAGTTTTTTTCCAGTTTGAAAGCAGTTTACACATCAGATGTTTGCAAAACTGATTGATTTTAATTCACATCGCAAAGAATTCAATACATTTCTGAGCATGAGATGTTAAATTGTTAAACACTCTTCCAAAATCACTGAAATAATTGTTTACTTAAATTTAAAAAAAAAATTTTTTTTTATCAAATTTCTTTTCTGACACTAAACTACAAAAGTTGTTCTCTAAACGGTCTACCTATTATAAAAATTATCAATTCATTGTACAAATAAATTCCCCTATCATTAAACATTAAACAAGAATTGGGAAAGAAAAAATATAAAATGCTCAAGGTTCATCAAGCTAAAAAAGTTATTTTCAAATTTTAAATAATTTAAATAATTACTGAAGCAACTTGAGTACTTTAAAAGAAATAGTTTTCTAGCATTTCCCTGCAACTTTTAAAATTATTTTGCATTTGGTTCTATGGATCAAGAAGTTGCTTAAAATAGAAATTTAAAATACCTGGTAAATTAGTTGCTTTAAGACTCTAGCTTCATATGGGGCAGCATTTTTTTTGCTTTTGTTTAAGCTATTCGTTAGCTTTCAATTTGCTGGCGTTATCATTAATGCATCTTTGCTTTTAGCTATTCAAATGCGGGGGAGGTAATCGGAGCACAGCTTCAGTTGATTTCAATTGGTACAAGAGGCTTTGGGGCGTAAGACTCTCGAATGCATAAAATAGCCTCGTCCCCTTCTTCTGTCTTCTCTCTGCTTTCCCCTGTTGCAGAACCTTATCCTATCAGCCATTTGCAATGTTCGATTTGCGATGCAGAAGCTGACGTTGGCTTTATCTAAAATGAAATCTGCTTAGGTAGCAAATGCCGACGAGACGGTGAAGGTTGTGAAGTTGCCACCAAGGGAGGCACTGAGCATATGCAACGTTAGCTTGTGCCCCACATTGAAGTCCATCGTGGCAACAGCTTTCTTAGTTTTTTTGTTTTATTAAAACAACATTTTTAATGTTATTTTTTATTATCTCCTGTTGTTTTTAATTGTGCAAACAATGCAACGCTTTTATGGCCACATTAAAGTTAACATTCTCGAAAAGGGGGCAAGTAGAACAAAGCTTTCAATTGGCTAAATTTAGTCGACCTGCACAAGTTGCCACATACACACACACACTCACACACACACACACAAACAACAAACGAGAAAATCTGTGTTGCAATTGGAAAAGAAAAAAGTTTTCGTAACCACAAATCAGGCGGTAAAAACTTCTGGTCGGCCTTTTGCACGTGCTGCGCCCATAAATTCCGCACACAAATTAAGTTGCTGTTGGGGATGGTGGAGGGGGAACAGCAGCCAATCAATGGCCGTGCCACAAGTTGCATAAATTAACCGTTGCACGTGAACAGCAACAGCGGGCAAAAGGAGAATGAATAAAAGTCACCTGAAACTTTCAAGTACAGTTGCTGCATTAAAGTTAAGTTCCCTATTTTGTTCCTGTTTCCGCTTCCAATTTCACTTCAACTTTGCAATTAGATATTATGTAACATTTGAACCTTTAAGATTCGTTTTTATTAAATTGATTATCGAAAAGTTTGTTAATCATACGCAGCGTTTGCCGGAAACTGAACAGAAACAAGCAAAAAAAAACTAAACCTTTCAATAGATTGCTGAATTTGCGGAAATAATTTTTTATATCTTATTGCCAATTAGTTATACGAACATATATATTATGCATGTAATTTAAAGTATACAAAGTAAGTTTATTATTTCCATAACTATAAAAAAAACCAATTAAAATGAACTGAATTGTGTGCTATGTTTTTAATTACATGTTTGTAGATAACAGCCAGTTTCTAATTTTACCAATCGCTAACTGATATTCAAATTATTCCATTCTTTAATTTGAGCATTTATTATTAAATGGCATTTGCATAATTTAAGTAATTAGTGAGACTTTTATTAATAAAAGACGCAGAGCATACACTCTATTTCCATTAAATATCAGTCAGAATCTTTCTATTTTCGATGATAGAGCGACATAAAATTACTCAAGTACGCAATGTTCTTATAAAAATACTACGCAAAATAAATCTTAACAGCTAAATCATTCAAATATTTGATACTTTGCTTATATTCGTATATAAACAATCTCCATTAGGAAATATAAGCACTCAAATTTGAAACAAAACGTTAATAGTCAATCTTATATGTAAGTATAATAATAACATTAATTTTTCAAAAGTTTTTAAATACATAAAATATTTATTAAAAGGTGAGTCTGTCCAAAAAGTTTTAAATTAAATATGTAATATGTAATATAAAATGTAAATATGTAAAATGCGAAATAATCTCCTTTATTGAATATTAACTTTAAAATTAAACAAAAATCTCAATTCAATTTATTTAATAGTTAGTTGCATAAAATGTACGAGAGTTTTGTTACTAAATATATATATGTAGGTTTATCGATTGTTTGTTGTTTGTTTTGACACAACTAGCAACAACAATAGTTCCACACTCACTGTTGTTGTTGTTGTTGTTGTTTATTCTAGTTGTTTTGGTTGTTGTTAATGTTTTCGTTTTTGGCTGCGCATTCGTCAAAGTTTCGTTAAGCTTTGCTAATTACAAATGTAAATCCCCACATGAAATGTGTGTGTATGAGTGCTCTTCTCTGTGTGTGTGTGTGTGTGAGGATACTGTTGGACTGTGCTGGAGCTTTTGGCGCAGATCCAGAACTTCGACTGATGTTTAACTGTGACCAGAGTCTGAAATAATTGTCAATGAAGGGACGCAGAAACCGAAGCTGGGTATTAGCCAGAGATAACTGGCCAGGACATGTTTGAACTTGTCGCCTGCTGTGCGGCTTGTGTTGTTGTGCACTGTCTATAGAGAGTTTTATTTTCAACATTTTTGTCGTTGTTGTTGTTGGTATGGCGGAAGTGCAATACACACTTTAAGTAAGAGCCACAGTCGAAAATGGTGTAGAAAAACAAATTTTCTATTTTTGGTTGCAAAACTCTTGCCAAGATTCACGCACTTAATTAGACACGGCGCAGATCAGATTGGATAGTTCTTCACCCCAACCCCTGCCCCAGCCCCTGTCGACTGTTGCTTCACCTCCATCTCTAATTGCAGCTGCCTGACTGCCTGACTGGCAGTCGAAACTGGCCAAGACTTCAAACGCTCCACGCCACACGGCCGACCTCATTTCCCTTTGGCTCGCCGCAAGATGCGTTGCTAAATTTAGAACAGATCCCAAGTATTTTACTACTTACAGAGGTACACACATATGTATACACATCTGTACTATCCGTTATATGTATATAGGGGCATATGTAAATACATACATACATACACTTGCCACGCGAGCACAGGTTTTCTTTCGTCAGATTTATGAGCATCAATTTTGGGTCACCGTTTTTATGGCAACTGCTGAAGGCCAAAGCAAAAGTTGGCTGTAATTTATGACCTGGCTGGCTTACCTATGAACCCAATGCAAAGGAGGTTAACAGTCTTAAAGATCCGCTAAAATTTATAGTACATGTTAATCTCCCGTTACAACTTGACAAGCCAAAATGAAAATGTAAAAAAGTGGTGTAATCTTTCTGAAATCTATTGAATTATATTTAATTTTAAGATAGTATCTACATATGTATATTAGATACTAAAACTTATTCAAGGAAACTATAAAATATTTTAATAGAACCGAAAAATGTATGGAAAATATTTATAAATCCAAGAATTAAAAGTACATGGTTAGGAATCCATAGAATATTTTAACAATGTACATTTAATACAGCCTTATAAAGTATAGTACTTGGTCTATAAAAATTGAAAAGTTTTATTGAAATTTTTTTTTAATTACGACAGCTTCAAATATGTAAATATTTAGTTCCCGTTGTGTGTATATTATTATATAATTTTTCTTGAATTTGTACTTTATCTTCAAGTCCTTTTCAAAATTAGTTTTGAGTTTAAATATGCAATTTTTAAATGCTTTTTTTATTAGAGTGTTGAGAGCAACAAAAAATGCTGCAATTGAAAAATTGTTATTCAAAATTCGTATACAGCGGTTGTAAAGAATGGGATAATATTAAATATGTTATTATATGATATTATGATCGTATTCTTTGACATAACATACATATTAATAAGAAATAAAAGTAATATTAGATTTTAGTAATTAAAGTCTACTATTATCAAATGCTTACTTCCATTATAACTTTAATTAAATATATTTACATACATACATACGGTGGCTCACAGCTTAAAGTATGCACCCTTATTTTTGCTTTAACTGCTATGTTAATCAAGTTATCACAATAAAAAAAAATATATTTGGAAAGGTCGTGTAAATAAAAATTCCGTTCGAATGACACAAATATAGGTATCAAAATATTTTATGAGAGATCCAATTTATGGTCTATTCCTGAACTTAACTTTATTGTATGTTAATATTTATAATATTTGCTCATTTAAGTAGCTCCAATTGTCTCTTGGCTATTTTGTTGACTTGATCACAAGTTCGCTATAAATCAAATTCTAAAAGATCAACTGCCACAACTTGGCCTACTTTCAACCAGCTGTGGCATCAGCTCAATTCTTCGCAGACACTCCGGGAGCTTCTTCAAATTGTCTCGCTTTGTAACTGCTGCACGTTTTTGCAATTAAAATTTATGAAGCTATTGAACTCCCGCCAATTTTTAATGAATGAACATTTATGCTCATTCATTTTGGCTTTTATTGATAGCCCGCGAGTTGTCAAGTTGTCAAGTCGTCGGGCCAAAATATTGAACAAAAAATCCATCTAGCAGTTGCTGCTGCTGTGGAGACTGTGAATGGTTGTTGCCTGATGACTTATTGAAAATTCCATTTAAAAATTGTTTACTCATTGCGCCCAGAACGATACAACAGACACACACACACACACACACGCACACACCTACAATTGTGCGATCGACTGTCAAGAAAATAAAAATCAAAATTGAACAGTCGAAATTGTGTTTATGTCTGGGAAGCAGCAAGCAAAACAAAATGCAAAAACAAAACAAAGCAACATGAGAAAGCAAGATGATGATAGCAACAGATCAGCCGCCAGCTACACACAAATACAATTTGCTCTCTCGCAACATTTTCATGTCAACACAAAATGTTGCTCAACATGTATGCTGACAACATTTTGCAGTGGTGAACAGCATTTGGCGGGTAATTTAACGATCGTTAAGAGGCTAAACATTGAAAGCTTATGTAGCTATGGAACGATTACAGCAATATTGATATCATTGTCAAAAAAATGTCTCTTAGAATATATTATTGCCAAAAATATCCATCGATGTATTAATATTTTGTTATGGCACTCGGAAAATAACCTATAGAGAACCCATACCATACAAATGAACAGTGTTGCCAACGACTCTACACAAAAAAGTAAAGCCCAAAAAAAAGACAGAAAACGGAAAGGACAAAAAATCTGGACAAACAATGTTTTCTTTTTAATACATATTATAATAATTAAAAAATTAAAATCATAACTTTAAAAATAACTCCAATATTGAAAGTATTAGCTCTTTATTAGACAGTAAAATATTTTTCACAGGAAGTGCATCAATTTTTTTTTTAAATTTCGAAGATATTCGGCCGATATTCCGAAAATGAATGTATTAGATGACGTATAGATTTATTTGATAGATTCAATGAACAATGAAAAAAGAATAAATAAAGAATAAAGTTTTTTTCCGGCAAATTGGCAACAGGGCAACTGAAATGTCGCAGCCAAAATGCTTTGCGGAGCGTCCACTGC